>PISW01010662.1:0-47723 GCA_004023785.1 Mungos mungo | reverse complement strand
ACGACGATTTACAAATAGTGTTAATTCTAAGGACAGTTCTTGGTGAGATCGATGCATTTACAAGGACGGAGGAAGGAAGACAGCAAGAATGAACGAACTCGACACAGATTCACTCCATATATGCTTCTAACAGCTCTACGGTGGGTGACGTCATTGTACCCTGTCCTGTAGGAAGATGAAGGACCCTGACGACAAGACCGAAACCAAACCCTCGCAGCCCAGCAACCAAGAGAAAAGCTCTCATCTTCTGCTTCTCGAGCCTCAGAAGGGCTACGCCGCGGGGCGGGGCGGGGCGGGGCGGGGCGGGGCGGGACGGGGCGGGGCGGTGGGCGGGGCGAGCGGTGGGCGGCGGCGAGCGGCTCTCCGACAGCCTTGGGGCGCGAGGCACCGCAGTCGCCCGCGGCCGCCCGGGCGCTCGTGAGCCGCGGAGCCGCTGCCGTGCGCCTCCTCTCTCCCCCGGTGCACACTCTGGCCGTGTTCCCATCCGCCTTCCCCCAGACTCACCACCATGAGGGGCCCTTGATTAGGTTCAGGCTCAGTCTACACAGCTGTGAAATGCAGACAAACCCCCTAATCTACCTGATAGAGAGCTTTCTGGGGAATCCATGTGACTCAGGAGCAAAGGCATCTGTCAAATACCTAGTGGGCGCTCAGTGAGTCATATACAACCTTGAAGATTAAAAACAAAAAATTCACTGAGAGAAGGAGACAGGCTTGGGAGCAGGCTCTGCACTGGCAGCAGTGAGCCTGACGCAGGGCTCCAGCTCACCGTTTGAGAGTGCGTGAGCCGAGCCCAACCCTAGCGCCCCGCCGCCTGAGCGGCCCAGGCGGCCCCAGCCTTTTGGAGCAGCGTCCCGCCTGATCCCTCTTGGCCTCTTGAGCTGAGCCTGTCCCCTGACCCATCTCCCCGCCAGCCTCCATCCCACCTGTGCGGTTGGCTCCTCCACCCTCCTCAAATCCACACCTCCCAGGACTCCGTGGCTCCCATCTGGTCCTATGGAGTCAACTATGATCATCTGCCTGCCTCTGTGCCTTGGCCCTTACATTGGCCTCTTCCAGACTAATGTTTTCATGTGCGGCCCTATCCTGCCAGGCTGACTCCCCTGCTTTTAACCCCGAGCTGGCTGTGACTGTAACAGTTTCCCGGGCTTTCTGGGGCAAGATGGGTTAAACACTTCTTGGTTCAGAAACCCAATGAATCCACAGAGAGGAGAGTCTCTAGTACATAAACCCACGAATAGGATGGAGGAAGAGGTGTCAGGAAGTGGCTTTCTGAAGCTAGAATCAGATGGGAATGGGTGAGCTTTCACTGATTTAGTGACAGCCACATACACAGGTGGCACCGGGAAAAGTGGAGGACGGCCCCTGCAGGCTTATGCTGCCGAAACGGCAGAGGACTTGAAACAGCAGCGCCAGCCCTGAGCCCACGTGGATGTACGTCACAGTCCTTCAGGACCACCAGCCCGTACCTAGCAGCTCCCCGTGACCCAGGTGTCACTTGCAGCGTCTGAGCTCCCATGGCCTCCTTTATCTCCGTCTTCACATGCCCACAACACCCGGCGTGGTCAGGCACGATGTCTGCCACGGAGAGAGCACAGACCCCTGA
Source organism: Mungos mungo (assembly GCA_004023785.1). Lineage (NCBI taxonomy): Eukaryota > Metazoa > Chordata > Mammalia > Carnivora > Herpestidae > Mungos > Mungos mungo. The sequence goes on along the minus strand of PISW01010662.1, from coordinate 46,117 downwards.
CCTGAGGATTAATGTGTGTTTTACCCCCTTTTCAGGTCTCCGGCTTCTAATATCCCCGGGCAGCATCTAAAGCCCCTGACATGGGAGGAATGTCCTAACCAGAGGTTCAGTGCCCGCAGATTCCTCTCTGCATTTATCCTGAGGCCCAGAGAAGCACTTCCTGTTCTTCGGACAGTGAGGGCTACACTTCCCCTGGGCTTCGCCACTCATGACTTCATCTCTTTCCCTTGGTCTCTAGACCGTAGTTTCCATAGTCAAGAAGCATGTAAAGCCCCCAACACAGTGTGCACTGCTCTTTTCTGAAGCTAGCAAAGGTATGCATATGTCCACAGTGCCCGGAGGGCTCTTCTGGCCCCCGAGACACTGCGACTTCATTTACCAGAGGGCTCTGGACCTGCTCCCCATCCTTTTTGCAGGTGCACTCTGCCGGGGATGCTCTTTTTCCAGTTACTTGCTCACGTTTCCTGGCTTAGCCCGAGGTCCTCGTCATATCACTGCTAGCGCGCCGCCTTACGTCCTCCAGACCGTGTATGTGTCTGCCTGGCCCGAGGCCAGCTCGTCTCTCAGCCCTGGGATGGCTGCAAGCTACTGGCTCCTCCCACGCTGTGGCCTTGCCCGGAGAGGCCATTCCTTGAGGCTTGTCAAGACCCTTGGGAGGGAAGCAGGGGGAGCCCTGAAGTAAGGTCTCTGAAGGGCAGTAGGCCCTGGGTGTCTCACTCGTATCTCCATCCTCTGCTGGGGAGGAAGGATTTCTTTTGCCCTTTGAGATCTCTCTGGCTTGTCTAAGAATCAAATCGACTTGAGCCATGTTAACAGGAGGAAATCTAATTTGGTATATATAGAGAATGCACACAGCCATAAAATTCCAGACAGGCAAAATGAGGCACATATAGTCCTGCACGGAGAAAGGTGGAGGGGTCCGTGACTTCAGTAGAAAGAAATGCAATTTAAAGGAAAATGAGAGGGACTCCTGGGTGGCATAGTTGGCTGTGTCTGACTCTTGATTTTGGCTCAGGTCACAATTCCAGGGTCCTTGATCCAGTGCTGCATTGGGCTTTGCACTGAGAGTAGAGCCTGCTTGAGATTCTCGCTCCTTCTGCCCCTCTCCCCTGCTCACACACTCTCTCCCTCTCTAAAATTAAAAAAAGAAAATTTAAAGGAAGATGAAAAAGTAATTGGGGGGGGGTCATCAGAAACAGAACACAGGAATTTGATGAAGCAGGCCTTCCTAGGTTCCTCCCTATTATAATGGAGTTATCTGTGGTGAGAGCTTTCTTACAGCGGATCCTCTATCTAAACCCTTCTAGGCAGTTGTGGGAGAGAGAAAGAACTCCTGAATCTGATGGGTTTGTTTTTTTTTATTGCTTTTGACACAAAATCAGCTTCATGCCAAAGTGGCTCATCTGGGGGCTGCCTGCCCTTGGCCCCACACACCAGACATCTGTGCACACGTCGAAGTTTATTCTCACTCCACTACTGGGCCCATTGCCATCTTACTCTCTTCACCTGGGGTTATGGCCAGGCTGCAGTTCATGATGACCCTCAGCAGATCTGGGGTGGAGAGAATCATGCCAGTGTGAGTGGTATTCTGCATTGGGCACTGTTTGGACAGGCCAGAGGGTCAGAGTCTCCATGTTCCATTGCACACAGCCTGGTGTATGTCTGCTGTCAAGGGCCGGAAGGCCTTGGCCTGGTTGTCCAGCACGAACAAGGGGTCATCAATGATGCCTACGTTGAAGCCGTCACGCACCAACCGGGACTTCACCAGTTTGAACGTGCCCGTGATCTCCAGCGCGTCCTGCAGGGGCAGTAGGCATAGTCCCGACTGTGAGTCTGTGGCCAGGACCCCCCCCCCCCGCCCCGCCTCCTTCCGCCCCGAGCTCACCTGGATGCGGATGAAATGGGGCGCAGCATAGGCAGGGAGCCAAGTGCGGACGTGCTGGAACATCCTCTCCCCGTCAAAGGTCTGGCCCGGGGCCAGCTGCACGGCAGCCATGCCCACCTTGCCCTCACAACCTGGGAAGCGCAGCAGTCACTCTCCATTCCCCCACCTCACGGTGTGCATGGCTGACCCTCCTCCTTGGCCCAGCTCTGCTCACTGGCTGTGCCCCAGCAGCTCCCCCACCTTTAGAACCTGGATAACACCCACAAAGCGGTTGCAGGTTTAAGGAGTCCAGTCCTCCACACCTGGTACAGAGACACCGTAGACGTTCACCTCCTGCAGGAAGTCCACAAGTGCCAAGACGCCCTCCACCTCCCGCGTGGACACGTTCTCACCTTTCCATCTGTGGGGATGAAGCCAGCCGCCGTGACCACAACCCTGGCCCACAGGAGGCCCCGCCTCTTGCCGCGAGCCCCTCTTCCTAAGAGATCTGACTGCCCGCTCCGCCCACTCCAGCCTCTTCAGCTTGGCTCCCTCAAACGATCAGGAAGCCTCGGCCATCTGCCCTCCCAGTCCCCTGGGGACCTGACCGGAAGGTGTCCCCTAGGCGGTCTCGAAAGTAAAGGAAGCCTTCTCGGTCCATGGCCAGCACGTCTCCGGTGTTGAAGTAAACGTCGTCCCTGCGCCGCACATTCCGCACCAACTTCCGTTCTGACAGCTCTCGGGCCCCGCGGTAGCCCAGGAAAGGGTGGCGGCCTACTATCTGGGTTAGCAGGAGCCCCGCCTCTCCTGGGGTAGAAGTAGGAATTAGAGTATTAGCGTGGTAAAGGACCTCAGGAGCCCACCAGCCCCCAGGCAGGAGGTTTCCAACCACGGTGGACGCCATCATCAAGATCCTACCAGAGAAGAGACAGAAAGAGACCTGGAGATACAGAGGGAGACCCAGACATAAAGACAGAAGGAGACATTGGGATGCCTAGACGAAGGAGAACAAGGGGGGCGTGGCTGGCTCAGTCGGTGGAATATGCGATTCTTGATCTCAGGGTGGTTAGTTCCAGCCCCATGTTGGATACAGAGATTACATGAGATGAGATGTAAAATCTTAAAAAAGAAAAAGGGTAACAAGGGCTAGAGGAGGGACAGAGAAATGGTGCTGGGAAGAAAGAGATGTCGTCAGGAGAGAAGAGCCTAGCAGATATTGACAAGAGATTGATGCGTGGGAGAACATGACTTTCACTGAGAACTCAAGAGAATTCCAATAGACACCGAGAAACCCAGCCAAGCAAGAGACCGAGGCAGGGTAGCCGGGCAGAGCTGAGAGGCGGCGGGTCCCGGGCAGCGGTCAGACAGGCCGAGGGCCCGTTCTGGGTGAGATGGTACCACCACTGGGCGCTGAACTACAGGCTTTGGGCAGCTTGTTCCAGCCAAGAAGCATATGATCTCCACCCTTCCCACCCCCAGGGAAGGCTTCCTGACCCTGTACCTGGTCCCACAGGGACGCAGAATCCTTGATTGTCTCTGACAGGCTCCTCAGCCTCCGTGTCAAATTGTACAAGCTCAAAAGGGGACAGCATCTGGTGAGGGTGGGGACGGGTCAGTAGAGGTCCTGTGCGCTCAGCCTCAATCAGGGCCACTGTCCCACCCAACCTACTCGAAGCAAGCAGCTTGTCTTGCCCAGGGCCCCGCAGCGCCCTGGGTAGTTGACGAAGCCAATGTTGCCTTCCGTGGAGCCATAGATTTCCAGGATCCGAATGGGGCCAAAGCGCTGCTGAAAGGACTCCCACACGTCTGCCCGGAGTCCGTTGCCTATTGCCAAGCGGATTGTATGTGTCCGGTCCTCTGGTCGCTGCAGGGACATCCCGAGAAGGATGAAGAGGAGGTGACCTCATGTGTGCCCAGGAACGCTTATCTACAAAGACTATCTTTCCATCTTTACCTGGGAGGTGACTGGGGGGCCTGTACCTCGGGGGTCCACCAAGGCCTCTTACTTGGAGCCGGTACTGGGAGGGTTACCTGCCGAGGTTACCTGTGGCGGAGGTTCCCTAGGAGCCTCACCTGGAGGGATGCCTAGGGGTGCCTGCAGAGCTTATTCAGGTCCTTCCCTAGGGAAGATAGCTGGGATTTTAGACAGGGGCGGTGCCTGGAACTTTCGCCTGGGGGAGTTATCTGGAGGGGTTACTTAGGGGCCTTTTCCTAGAGGTAAATTGGGGAGCGACTTGAAGCTCCATCTTGGGGAGATACTTGGGGGCTTTATATGGCGCATTTTACCTGGGATCCCTGCCTCCCTGCTGTGTAAGTTCACATCTGGTGAGTCTGCCCTGAGCCACCCCCTGTTCTAGGCACTTTATATATGTTTTATGCTCACAAATATTCCCTTTGAGTCATTATCCCCTTTTCCCACATGAGGACACTGAGGCTGAGAGGGAGTCGCCTGCCCAAGGTAGCACTGTTGATCCTCAGAGGAGCCATGATTGGAAACTTTGTGTGGGATTCATCATCTGTGGCTGTTGCGGGGGGAGTTTAAATAAGGGACCTTGCTTGAGTCCTGCATGTGATTCTACCGGAAACCTTTACCTGGTGTGACATCTGGGATTTCACACCCGAGGTGTTCACTGTGGGTGCACCTCTTAGCGCCTCACCTGTGGGGTGTTACACAGGTACCGCAGGACCTCGCCCACATACAGGATCACGGTCACCCCGTGCTGCCGACAGTCATCCCAGAAGCAGGAAGCAGAGAACTTGGGGGCCAGGACACAGGTTGCTCCTGAGAGGGGAGAGAAGAAAGGGTTTCAGGTCACACCTCTGTGGTAAACTGCTCTGATCACATGACTGTGGCCTCCAAAGCCCAGGTTTTGGAGCCCATCTGTGTGTCCCTGGCGTGGCCAGGACTGCCTTCATGAGAAGGGCATAGCTGGGAATGGGTTTGAATCCCATCTTCAGAATGTGTGCCACGCTCAGTGCTTGTACAAAGTGAGCACAGCTAAGTGAGGGTGATGGGTATTAACCATTATTGGTTATGATAAATGTTTTATGAATGTCTGGCCGGGCAAATGGGTAGATGGGTAGGTGGTGGCATAGATGGACGGGCGAGTGAAGGGATGGGTGGGTGAAGAGGTGGGTTAGTAGATGCATGTTTGAGTTGGTGGAAGGATGTTTTGCAGGATGGACACATGGATTAGTCAATTTTAGGGGCCACTACATTCACTCCAGGAAGTGATTCCTCCTTAGCTGATCACCTTCTCTGCTGCTGGGTCTGTGGAAGGCACGCTCCCCACCTCAACCCCAATCCTCAACAAGATTATGCAAACTAAATATTACCATCCCTGCACCCAAAGGGGCAACTGCTCGCGTGCTTGTGAGGTAGTGAGTGTGTGTCTTCTTTGAGGGTGTATTTTTGACAAGGAGATAAAATACGATGCCTTTTCTGTGAAAATGGATGCCGGTCCGTGAAATTGACAACTTTTGTTTACAACACCTAATGAAATTTCCTGATTCAGGAAAGGTCTTCAAGAGTTGGTAAAACTAGGGGGAAGGTTGATAGGGAATTTTCCAAATAACGCTCCCCAATGTATATATCATATAGTTGTACGCCTGAAACTCACAACATTGTGTCAACTATCAATCAATCAATCTCCCCTATTTTTCTTAGCTCGCTGGGGTAGGATAATAGTTATGAGCTGCCCTCAGTGTGACATATTAGGAAGTACAGTGCACCCCCACCAAGGTTCTTGCCAATAATAATTCAACTGAATCTAATAACTGAATGGAATCTAACATCTCTAGAGGGAATTTCCAGGGGACGGGCACCTAGATGGTTCAGTTGGCTAATAGTCCAACTCTTGATTTTGACTCAGGTCTTTTTTTTTTTTTTTATTTTTGAGAGACAGAGAGAGAGACAGTGTAAGCAGGGGAGGGTCAGAGAGAGGGGGAGACACAGAATCTGAAGCAGGCTCCAGGCTCTGAGCTAGCTGTCAGCACAGAGCCTGATGCGGGGCTCGAACCCATGAACCGTGAGATCATGACCTGAGCTGAAGCCGGACGCTTAACCAACTGAGCCACCCAGGCGCCCCTTGACTCAGGTCTTGAACCCCCATTTTGTGAATTTGAGTCCCACATCGGGCTCTGTGCTGGCCATTCAAAGCCTGCTTGGGATTCTCTCTCTCTCTGCCCCTGTCCACTCATGTTGTCTTTGCCTCTCTCAAAATAAATAAATAAATAAGTAAAACTTTACAAGGTTAAATTTTTTTTTGTCTTTTTATTTATTTTTGAGAGACAGAGAGAGACAGCATGAGCAGGGGAGGGTCAGAGAGAGGGGGAGACACAGAATCTGAAGCAGGCTCCAGGCTCTGAGCTAGCTGTCAGCACAGAGCCCGACGCGGGGCTCGAACCCACGAACCGTGAGATCATGACCTGAGCTGAAGCCGGCCACTTAACCAACTGAGCCACCCAGGCACCCCAATAAGTAAAACTTTAAAAAATGCAGGGGAAAGAGAAACAGATAACAAACAAGTACAGTGAGGGGACTTTAACTATAAAAAGACAATTAGACAATTGGGAAAATTTGAACATGACCTGTGCATCAGATGTTATTAGAGTTACTGTTAATTTTGTCAGGTGTGATATTACTATGGTGACAGTCTTTTTTTTTTTTTTAACCTTTATTTATTTATTTAATTATTTTTGAGAGACAGAGACACAGTGCAAGCAGGGGAGGGGCAGGGAGAGAGAAAGACACAGAATTTGAAGCAGGCTACAGGCCCCGAGCTGTCAGCACAGAGCCCAATGTGCAGCTTGAACCCACGAACCATGAGATCATGACCTGAGCCAAAGTCAGACATTTAACCGACTGAGCCCCCCAGGCATCTCTAAGGTGATAGTTTTTTAAGTCATTATATATTAGAGGTACTTATACCACAGAATTTATTCTAAGATAATGAAGAGGGGAATTACATATGAAATAAAACTGGCAACATGTTAACAATTGTCAAGGGTGGATGAGATTATGTGAGGCATCATCAAACTACTGTGTATATTTGAAAGCAAAATGCTGATGGTTGCTGAAGCTGGGTGATGGGTACATGAAGGTCACGTAGAAATATCTAGAAATGTGTAGGTGTTTCAAAATTTTTATAAAAACTTGAAAATACTGGAGAGGTCCCAGTCTGAATTGCTAATCAGGTGTCCGGGAGGCTAGCCCAGTGGAATTGCTGGTGAATACCTAACCTTCACTGACTTCCTAGCACTCCTGCCACCTCACCACCTTCGAACCACTGCAAAGCCATTAGGAACTTTCTAAATGACTAAGTTCCTGTCCAAGTAGCCCTGGGGCCTGCTATTGTGTGTCCCTTGTCAGAGGTGAGAACCTCCATGCTGGGCAACCTGTGGGGCCTTGTCACCCTGAAAGGTCCACCCTGATACTGAGTCTGGAGGTCCCATGGATTGGAGGGGTCTTCAGAAATGGTCTTACCAAGCTCCAGGCAGCCAAGGGTTCCAAGGATAAGCCCCGTCACATGGTACAGAGGCAAGACCACATAGACCACGTCGTCAGCTGTGACCCCACCAAGGGACAGCATCTTGCACAGCTGCAGCAGCCGGCTCTGTGTGACAATGGCTGGCTTTGGGAGCCCTGGGGATGGGGTGGGAAGAGGGGGTGATGAAAGGACAGTACGAGAGGGGCCAGTACCTAGGGGTGGGTCTCTGTGGTCAGGTCTGCAGTGAGGGACTTGAGGTTCTTAGAAGGCGGTCACGTATGGGGATTTGAGGGTGGGATCAGGGAAGAAAAATTGGATTTGGGATCCAGAGGGTGAATTCCAAATTTAGTGGTTGTTTACTGGACAGAAGCAGGATTCTGGTGCTGACCATTCAATTCACATTGGGGGTCAGAGTTCAGGCCAGATGTCACAATCAAAGGACAGGATGGGTTTCAGAGGTCAAGTTTGAGGCACATGTCAACCTTGGGATCCAAGCAGCATAAGGTTCAGAGGTCAGGGCTAGAGTTGCTGGGCACCCTCACCAGTGGTCCCTGAGGTGTAGATAAACAGGGCAGGGCTTTTCGGTGTGATCCACGCACGTAGGTCAGTGGGCACGGGGTCGGGGGGTGCAACGTCAAGAGCAGCCCCCAGAGCCCGCACTCCTGGGGTTGGGGAGGAGTGGCTGAGGTAGAAGCATCGGATGTTCTCTGCCTGTAGCTTGGGAAGGATCTCTTCCAAATTCTCCCGGAGGTCTGCAGGGGTCAGAAGAGAAACTGGGGAAAGGCCCATAACTGACATGAAGGGGGAAGACCCCCCCAAAAGAGAGGGAGACCCAAGACCCAAAGATGAGGGAGAAGAGCCTACTGCAAGCAAGAGAGAAAGCAGCTCCCAGAGATAAACTTAGGCATTCTTTAAGAGCCCCATAATTGGCATTTGTTGGCAAAAAGGATGGAAACAGACATGGGGAAGAAAAAACGCTGATGCCTTCAAAATTACTTACCAGCAAGGGAGTTCTGACTCGAATTGCCTGTGAGTGTGGGTGGGTAGCAAGGAGCTCCATACCCAGCCCCCACCAGGACCCTCTGAACAGCAGTCCTCCGAGTCTGTCCCCTGCCCAGTCCCCCTCTGCCCTCTACTAGCCTGTGAGGTCCTCACCTGGGTCCACCACCAGCAACCGAGCCCCGGAGCTCAGCACCGAGTGTACCAGGGGCATCCCCCGGCCATGCGGATTAATCCAGGCGACGGGGCAGCCCAACTTGGCGAGCCCCAGCCACAAACTCAGGGCTGGAATGGTCTGGGAGGGCAGCACTAGGAGGGCTGCAGGCTCCCCAGCAAGCAAGCCTGTGAGGCCGCCCAGCTCAGCCTTCAGGGCCCACACTGCCTGGCAGGCCCTGTCGTCCAGCTCCCTGAAGGTGACCGAGCGGCCTCCCGGACCCTTCCACACCAAGGGCGCGCGTTCCGGCTGTGCTCGTGCTCGCCGCTCAAAGGTATCCACAAAGGTGTCCGGGGGCTGGCGACTCATGCGTGCCCTGACGTTTAGCCCCAGGCGGACGATCCTAAAGATGTATGCCACGTCCGCAGGCAGCCAGCGCAGCCCTGGGGGCGGCCGTGTGGGTAACACAGCCAGCGTGAGGGCGGCGGCGGCCAGACTCGGCCAGTGGGGCATCCAGGGGCAGAGCCAGGGCCGCGCCAGCACGGCCAGGCCGAGCAGCACACAGAAGATGGAGTCCCCCAGGAGCCAGCGCAGCGCCAGGGCCACCGCAGCCGGCCATGCGGACTGTCCCAGGCCGAGCAGCAGTAACAGTAAAAAGCCCACTTGCAACCAGATGCCCATGGCACCTGCTCCCTTCTCAGAGAAACATCCACAGAATACTAATAGCTTCTGCCAGGGGCTGCCTGGCTTTGCTCTCTGACCCTTCAGCCCAGCCCCCTAGCAGTAGCCCAGGAGCTGTTGACTGTGACCTCCCGCCCTCAGGACTTTACCCCTATCTGTTTTGGACCTGTTTGTTTCACTGTGCCTACCTCTTGCCAGGTACCTGGCAGGCACCGGGTAAATACTTGAACGAACAGATCCCATGCCTGGATTCAAACCCAGTTCTGATCCCCCCATCCTCACCCATGTGCTGGGCTCTATGACACTGTGCCTCACAGTGAACTCCCCCTTCCCCTTGGGAACATGGGCAGGGCAGTTTATGTATGAATGGCTGAACGGGAAAGCCTTGACCCTTCACTTCTGGGAGGCAGTCACAGAGGGGGAGTTCAGAGAGGCGTTGCCATTGACCCAGGAGCCTACAGGTCAGGCTGGAGCACCACCCTCCAACTCCAACCCCTCTCCACCTGCTTCAAATCCTTAAGACAGGGCACCCAGGGTCAGGCGCCGCGAATGCTCTGGAATGAGAAGAGCGGCCGCTCTCTTGGCTGGCAGCGGAACCGATGCTGGTCTTGTGGCACTGCTTCATTACCAGCTATCCGTATCTTGAGCCACCCAGTGGACAGCCCAACGGTCCTGGGTGCTGCTCCCACCTCCTGCCTGGCACTTCAGAAGTTACTGGTCAGGGTAGGTAGCCTGGGACTCAGATCCCCACATGGCAGCCTAACCCCAAAGACTCCCTGGACCCCTCAAAAGTAAGCTGCAGAACCATCAAGGCCATCAGAATGAGGGAGGGGAAGCCGGAAGTCCAAAGGACCTTGAGACTGGGGGAGGAGGGTGGAGATCTAGGGGGAGGGGCCTTCAATCTGCATCTCAGACAGCAGCAGCTGGGATTCTGAGGGCTTCCCCCATGTGGCCTCCCTCTCCCAGACCTACCACAGAGCTGGCCTACCCCTCTCCCCACAGGAACAAGGGCTCTAGAAGATCTAGTCAAGCACCTGTTATATGTCCATTCCACTCCTCCCCGAAATGACCAAGCCTACAGTCCTGTCTCTCCCCAGGAAATGGCAGCAGTGTTGCCCAGGACTGAGGGCACTGAGTCCCGATCCCCACAGCCAGTCTATGATGGAGAGAAACGCACCAGTCCGGGAGCTCACAGCTTCCAGGTTTGGGACCCACGGCTCACAGTACTTTATTAATAGAGAGCAGGAGTCCCGAGGCCCGATCCCAGTCCATGATGGGTCCAGTGGGCCCCCTCAGACACCAGATTGAGGGAGGGGTAGTTCAGGGCGGGCAGTCAGGGTTCATGCCCAGCTTGACACTGGGGCAGAGAGGTGCGGCTCCAGAACCCCCACAAGGAGTCGGAGCCGCAAGTCTTGGGCCTGACCCGAGTCTGAGCGCCCAGTTTAGGCTGGAGATGGACCAGTTCTCAGGCATGGTCGGGTCTCCGACCAACCCTATCCCCAGCCTGCCACTACGAGGAGGGTCCAGTACGAAGGAGTAGGGTAGTGCGGCAGGCTGAACCCCGGGTCAGGCCTGGGGAGAAGGGCGGCAGCAGAGGGAGGGCCTGCGCTCTGGGGAAAGCGTGGTTTGGTGGTGGGAACGTGGTCAAGGCGTCGAGGCCCGTGTGAAGCGGCTCGGCAGGGATGTTACCGGTCCCGCGGCGGTCGTGGCCTAGTTCCACAGGAGGTCCCAGGGCGGCCAAGTGAGCGGGGGCGTGGCCAACCCGCGGTGGGCGTGGCCAGACCAGGCCCGGATCACGGCGCAGGGTGCGCGGCCAGGTGGCGCTCCAGCAGCGCGCGGTGGGAGAAGACCTTGCCGCAGGCGGGGCAGGGCGCGCGCTCCGGCCGGTGCGTGCGCATGTGCACGTTGAGGGAGCTCTTCTGCGTGAAGCGCTTGGCGCAGACGGCGCACTGGAAGGCGCGCACGCCTGTGTGCGTCACCATATGCTTCAGCAGGTAGTCGCGCAGCGAGAAAGATCGCCAGCACACAGCGCACTGGTGGGGCTTCTCCCCTGTGGGCGACAGGGCACGCCGCGTACGTATGTCAGCTGGGACGGAGCCCCGGGGAGCCTTTGCTGGGCAGGGACTCCCCTCTACCCCCAAACTGCCCATCAACCCCGAATCCCCCTCTCTGTTAGGGGCCCTTCCACTGCTGGACATTTCGGCTCCACAGGAACCCACGACCCCGCCCCCCGCCATGACCCAGTATGTCTCCCCACTCAGCAGGGATGTCGCTTTCCTGGACCCTTACCGGCAGACCGGGATACCACCGCCTGGGGCCCTCAATTCTAACAGGCATCCTCCCAACAGGTAATACTTCCGGTCTGGGACAATGTGGCCTGTCGGGACTGACCGCTGAGGTCTCCCCCATGTCCAGGGACCTCCCCAGCCCCCACTCCTGCCATGCCCATGGAGCATTATGTACTTTGATCGCTGGCCACCATTCTGGTAACAGTCTTACAAGGTCCAGCACACCTAGACTGTGAGGGACGTGCGCATACCTGCCCCGTTCCTGCCGGAAGCCCTGTTGCCCAGAACTCTTGTCTGCTAGCAGCTATAATGTACCTGGGGTGCCAGCGCAGGCTGCCCCCTTCGCCCAGATCAGAGAAGGGGGAGGCAGGCTTTGTTGCCTCTAGAATCATCGGGTATTAACAAAGGAAAAAACAAACGAAAAGCCACCTATCTCAGCGACAGAGGGCTGCAGGGCAGTGGCAGGGCAGTGGCAGGGCAGTGGCTGGGCAGGGAGTTCCCCCAGACCAGGCCTGGCACCGGGCGAAGGCCACATAAAGCTGGCAGATCTCGGCCGGTACTACTTGGGGGCCCCTGACAGCTCTCCACAGGTTATGCTGATATCCTCTCCCTTCGACTCCAAGGCAGCCAGCCAGGTAGGAATTTAAAACCGTAAATCACATCTCGCTCACTCCCTACCTCAGATCACTGACGCCTTCTCCAACATTCAGTGAAATCCCAAGTTCGTGACCGTGCAGAACTCCCCACTCCACTCCTACAAGTGTTCCAGCCAAGTCTTTGCTTTTACTAACAACATCCAGTTCGGCCCTGCATTCCATACCCTTGTCCTCCACCCAAGCCTCTAGGGAGCACCTTGAACATCCTGGGACCCGCCCAGGGCCTGCCGGCCACCACCTCAGTCCCTAGCTCCACAATCTCCAGGGCACCACCCAGCACACTCTCTACCTCTCCCTGAGCCACTGCAGAGCCACCGCGGAACTCGCAGGCACGCCAAGGGTTTAGGGGACCTCTCGGCTGTCTTCGAGGAGCTCCCCTTTCCTCCCTCTGCAGCTGTGGGGTCCCTCCTCCAGGCTCAGTCAGTCCACCTCTTTGCCAGGTCCGAAGGCTAGGCCAGCGAGCTCACTCTCCCTTCACATCCAGTCCCAGTCCCAGGACCCACTGACAGCCGGGGAGACCCAGGAGGCTCCCCACACCACTGCTCCCCAACCTGGTCACATATCCCTGCCTGCCAAGGCCCCATCGCTCCTGCCCATCCCAGGCTCCATCATGGTGACGAAAAGCTCCACCGCCAGCTTTCCAAAAGCTCTGGGCAAGTTCCTGCTCCTTACCCTCGCCTTCGGGTTCTCCGTGAACGAATAAGTCAAAGTAGGGGTTGGGCAGGAGAGCCTGCTTCTCCATGTGAGTGGGCTTCCCCCCTTTACCCCGCATCGCACTTGGGGCTCAATTTCCAGGCTCCCCTGGGGTCAGGAAAGAGCAACAGAACTTCATGGGTGCCTCCACCCCACTTGCCTAGTGCCCAGTCCCCCCACGCATCAGGCTTGAATCTCCAGGGACCGAAGGGCTCAGAGCCCCAGCCTGGCTCACCCGAATGGATGAACATGTGCTTGGTGTAGTTTTTCCGCGAGCTGAACGTCTTCCGGCAGTGACCGCACTCATAGGCAGGCGGCTCGGAACCCGCGGCCCTGGCAGGGGCGGCCGAGGGGGCGGCGGGCGGGGCCGGGGCCTCCCCCGGAGGAGCGCTAGGGGCCGCGTCCGGCTGGAGTGTGGGGTAGAAGGCGGGAGGGAGCGCAGGAGCGGGCCCCGAGGGTGCGGGAGGAGGTTGCGCAGGTGGCCCCGGGGCACCCAGATGAAAGGGGAAAAGGGAGACAGGCGGCCCCGGGGTCTTCACGCCTGGGGCACGGGATCCAGACAGGACACAGTCAGGCGGGGCCGGGGTCTCGGCGGGACAGGCTTCTGCGGCGGTGCCATCTTCATCGTGCCAAGCAGAGACGTAGCTCTCGGGGAACACGTCCTCGGCCGCCGAAGCGCCGCCAAGGAAGTCCCTGCCGGCGCCGCCGTAGTCAGAGAGGCCGGCGGGCGCGGGCGGCTCCTCGCACGCGCTGTCCGGGGCGGCGGTGAGGAAGCCGGCGGCGCAGTCTGGGAAGGAAGGGGGCGCCTGGCCCTCTCCCGGGCCGCCGCCTTCGCCGTCCTCGCCGTCGCTCTCGTCGTCGGTCTCCTCCTCGCCGTCACCGCCTTCGTCTGTGGCCGCGGGGAGGGCGGGGTCGACGTCCGACCCCTCGGCCTTGGTGGGCGCAGCGGGCGCGGGCAGCTGCAGGCGCGCCGGCTGGCGCTGCTTGCGGCTGTGCGCCGCCCCCGGGTGGCCCGGAGGGCGCGCGGCCAGCAAGTGGCGCAGGCGGTGGCGCAGCTGCGCAGGTGCAAGAGGTGGGGGCACGGGCGCGGGCAGGGGCGCGGGCGCGCCCGGGAGCGGGGCGCGGGCGCGGGCGATGATCTGCGTGCACTCGTCTATGACCGTCTGGATGCGCAGCACCGACGCGGCGGTGAGGACCTGCAGCGCCTCGCCCTGGGCCACTACAAGCGAGCCGCTGTAGAGGAACTCGACGAGCTGGCGCACTGTCTGCGCTGGCACCACTGGCGGCACGCGGATTTCCGAGTGGCCGAGGAGCAGCTTGTCCTGGAAGAAGGGGGAGCCGGCAGCCAACACGCAGCGGTGGGCACGCAGCGAAGCCTCACGGATCCGTACGGTCACGTCGCAGAAGTGACCGCCCAGCCGCTGCCCGTTGAGAGTCTCGAGCAGCGAGCGGGAGAAGTTCTGCAGGTGTATGTGGTGCACCGCCTCTGCCGCAGCCATCTGCACCGGATTGGGGGGGGGGGTCAGCCTGGGACTCCTGCCCGTCCTCATTGCCCCTGTCCCTTGAACCCTTATTGCAGGACAAGGCCCGTGGGCGCACCACAACCCCTGCCCTTCCCCAAAGCCCCCCCGCAGCCATGTTCCCAAATACAGGACTTCCCCCAACTCCCACCCCCAGACTCCAGGACCTCTGTAGCTCCTACAAAACTCCCAGCACACCCCCGGGAGAAGGTTGGGAATACCAAATATCTGCCTCTCTTCCAGTCTTGCTTGCTGTCCAGTGGAGAGTCCAGAATTCAGCTTTCCCTATATTGGCTCACCCCACTCCAGTTAGCTCTATGGTGAAGAGGGCAGGGATGCCCATCCAGAACTGGCCGCCACACCTTACCCACTCCCCATCGGGCTGGCTATGATTCCTCCGACTCTCAGCTTCTTTTTGATCTCCCTTTGTACATCCTCCAACCTTGGGGCATTCAAGGCCCTGTGGAGACCAAGGTCTCTTGCCTTGGAATTGGGTTAAACTAGTATATACAGAGGTCTTCCCACGGGCAGGGTGGCACAGCCTGCCTCGCGGGCTATGCGGTTCGGTGGTGCATGGTCACAAAGGGTTGAGAGTAGCTTGGTCATTAGCCTGGCAGGTAGGTGCCCCACAAGAGGAAACTACACGGTCTCTGGCAGACCCCAGCACAGCGGGTAGGGAGGTGCCCCCCCCCCCCCCCCCCGCCTGGTGCATCTTGGAATCCTGATATAGCCCGGAGGGCACAAGGTGAGGGTGTGACATAGAGAGGGAGCTCGTGTGGACTTTGAAGGACGTGTGATTGGGAGGGCAAAGGTGGAACAGCAGTGGCCTCGAGATCAGCATGCCTGAGCAACCCAGATTCTTGTCAAAACTTTAGCCTCTCAGTGCCAGCACTGTCCACACCCAGGCGCCAGAAAGGGGAGGGGATACCGCTCCTCAGGGGCCTCAGGAGCCTGAGAAGCTCTGCTACTTCATTGTCAAGCAGGCACCATGCTCACTAGGCTGTTTCCCAAAGATGGGATACCTGGCTATCCTGTACCCAGGCCTCCTACAACTCCAGTCTGGCGGGGGGGGGGGGCAGTCGGGACACAGGTCACACCCTGACACTCGCTCTCTCTCCACCAGCTTAGCTCAGGCGGAGTCACACAGCCCTAGACCTAGACAGCCCTAGCCCTAAGCCTCTTAGCTTTCTGGTTCAAATGGGGTCCCCGACTCACCCCCTCGGTCTTCTCATACCCAAACCACCTTTCCTCGTCTGGGGCCAGGCTCCTCCCTTTCATGCATGTTCCAGATCTCACCCGCAGACCACTTCGCACACCTCCACTGCTCCGGTACCAGGGGCCGAGGCTGATGGAGTCATCTCCCTGCGTTCCCCTCCTCCCGGTCTATTCCCCCGCGCGACAGCCAGAGGGAGCCTGTTCAGACCTGCCAGATCGGGACCCTCCTCTGCTCAGAGCCCTCCATGGCGATGAATTAATTCTTGGCACTTCCTCAAAGAGGCCAAGTCTCTGCACGCATCGTTATCTATGCCACAGCACCTTTCCCCGTCTTTATTCCCCCACAGTCTAAAGCGCTTCCAATCTGTGCCTGCGCATCAACCCGCGCGGCTCGAAGCCTGCCCCTTCCGACCCACCTCCACCCCGCTCCCGGCCTGTGGGCCCTCGGTGCAGCCGCCGCAGGGGCTTCCCGGCGCCCCAGAACAAAGGCCCACCCTCCCGGGTACGGCGCCTCGCTCCGAACGCCCTTCCCCACACTCCGCTCCATCGCCCGTGCCCTACCCTGACCCCAGAGCCCCCTCTCCGATCCGCTCCGGCTGCACCCGCTCCAGACCCGGCCAACCTGGATTTCCCGCCTCCGCGCTCGCCGGAGCCCGCCCCCACCTGCAGCGCCCCCTCACGTCCACAGCGAGCGCTCCGCGCCCAGCGCCTGCGCCCTCCCCTGGGCGGCGCGGCGGCAGGGGGCTGCCCGCCCCACCCCACCTCCGGCTCCTGCTCGGGCACCAGGCCGGGCCGTGGCCTTCTTCCGCTCACCACCGCCGAGGCCACACTTTCGGGCCGCGACGCCGGCGGAACCGAAGTCCGCAGCTCCTGCGGTGCTGGGAAGCGCTAGGCTGGAGCACGTTTCCGGCGTTTCTATGGTGCTCGGCCGCCGCTCCGCGCCGGTACGCACTGAACTTCCTGCTCTCGACAGAGTCGCCGCTAAAGTCGCAGAGGCGTGGGCTTCGGGACAGCGTGGAATGGCTGGGCCGAGGCACGCTTCCGGTGTCGCTCTGGGGCCCGGGACCCGCCGGGGCCTGCGCCGTCGGGCTGCGCGCCCCGCCCCTGTGCGCTCCCGCGGTGCTGGCGCGGCGGCGGGACGGCCGGGGCTGGGAAGGCGGTCTCAAGCCCGAGGTGGGTCTCGACTGGTTCAGACTCCGCTGCGACCCCAGGTGGCGGCCTTCTCCCCAGAGCACGGTGGAGGCAGGACTAGGGCTCACCCCTGGTCCCTCGGACTCCAGCCCTGCGTGGAGTGCAAGAGAGAGATTCCTGCAGCCTGACTCCAGGCCCGCCGGTGGCTACGGGTGGAATGAGGGAGCAGACACCACACCGCCCCAGGTCCCGGCTCCCACCTTCCACCCCTTCTGTCCTCGAGCCTGTGTCCCAGGCAGAAGCAACCTGTCTCTCTGACCCCTGCCTCCTCCCACGCACACCAGGCCCACCTGCTCCAGCGCGAGTGGTGAACGAATGAATGAATGGTCAATGAACTGAACGCCTTCTGCACTCCGCGCTCTGGGACACACCTCGGAATTAAGGAAGGTGGGGGTGAGATGGGTGGTACATCCGCCAGGACTGTGTGCAGCCAGACTCCAAAGATTAGAAGTCACTTTAGGGGACACAATATGTGGGGAAAGCTGTGGGGGGCAGAGGAAACAGACTTGGTCTGCAAGGGCCCTGCCATGGGGCCAGCTACCCAAGACACCTACGAACCAGGCCGGATGGTGAGGCTGGAGTGGGGATTATCCGTATCCTTCAGCAGACAGCTGCTGCTATGCTACCTAAACGGGAAAGGAGGGGCTAATGGGGGACTCACTCGGCCACGGGCCTGAGTCCACAGGATTCTGGGACATTGTAAGTCATCTCCTGTAGGGGGGCAGAAGTCTAAAAACGCTCCCTCCAAGATTCCATGCCTGGATCCCCAGGATTTCTATATAGTTACAGTACGTGGCAGATACAGATAAGGTTACCAGCCAGCTGACCTTGACATCAGTGATCCTTGATTACTTGGGTAGGCCAACGGTAATCATAGAAGCTTTAAAGGCAGAGGAGGAAAACAGAGAAACCTGAAGTAGATGGATTCCAGGGGCTCTGAGGCTGGAGGGTGCCATGTGACAAATATAGGGGGGAATTCTAGAATCTGAGAAGTGGCCCACGTGACAGCTAGCAAGAAAATAGGGACCTCAGTCTACAACTGCATGGAATTGCAATCTGCTAACTCCTTGAATGAAATGGGAAGCCCGTTTTTCCCCAGAGCTTCTGGATAAGAGCCCAGCCCTGCCCAAAACTTGATTGGAGCCTTTGTGAGACCTGGATCAGAGGACACTGCCTGCAGAACAGTAAGCTAATAGATGGGTGTCGTTTTAAGTTACTGAATTTGTGGTAATGGTTAAGTAGCAATAGAAAATGAATGCAGCTGCCAGAGACTTAGGGCACACACAGTGTCTGATAAATGCCACTGGTTTTCTATCTGATGAAACCATCCCCCCGCCTCTCTGGCCGAATGCTTCATTTCTGCCTCCCCAGCATTTATCACCCCGCTTGGTGGTCTCATTACCCCATCCTGCAAGCCGAGGAACTCAGGGGTGAGAGGGAAACTCATCCAGACACATGGCAGAGAAGCATGTATGAGGTCCCTGAGGAGGGAGGGTGGCTTCCCTAGGGTGAGGCGTGTGGGAGCTGCTATGGAGGCTGCAGATGTAGAGAGTAGGTGGGGGGTGGGCGGGGAGGACCAAAGTACCATCTGCATGTTTAGAGGACCATGCGGAGGGCAGTGGATGGGGGCGGGGGGGGTGCTGCAAAACAGGAGGCTTAAAAGGCAGCCCTGGCTGCTCAGACATCAGCTGGCAGGCCGGAAGGGGACAGATACAGGTAGGAAGGAGAGGACATGGGTGGCTTCAGAAAAGGTCTTAGTGGATGAGGGTGAGAGGGAGTAACTGGCCCGTTGGAGGCCGAAGGGAGAAACCCAAACCCTCAAGGGAGGCGGGAGCTGCAGCCTCCAGTGTCACAAACCTCAGGAAGCCATCTCTTGATTTCCTCTCCAAAGACCTCGTCTCAGTGGTTGTGTGGGCGATTGGAGGAGTAAGTCGTATATTGAAGGACACAGGTTTAATAAGCCAAGTAATCTGTAACTTTTGAAGATTCTAAGCCGGGTCCTGGAGTCTTGGAACCTGTAGTTGACGAGAAGAGGCAGGTTGACACTGGCCGGCAGACCGTCCAGAGAAGAACCTGTGAGGTTGCAATGGTCACAGACACATGAAAGGAAAAGATATTAAGCTCCTAATGGGCCTCATCAGCTGCCCCGGGGAGGCAGGACCTGCCCCTTGCGCTACCACACCCTCACCACCACTTACACAGCTTAGGTCCGAAGTCCGAAGGCTCAGTCCCTGCTCCTGGCTCAATCAGGGTTCCCAAACCCCACCCTCCGTTACTACCAGGCCAGCTTCTCACACGGGTCTCCTTCTGGGGCAGCCATGCCCACAGGTAAAGCCCATGGCTCAGTGCTAGTGGGGCTGGATAGCGCCAGGTGTGGGATGCAGGCCCCAAGATTCACCTGAATTCACACGCTTCTATCTGCCAGGAGCTTCCCCCAGGCCCAGGGGTCAGGCACGAAACTCATCTCTGTTTCCCAGCACAAGACAGATTGGATAGAGACCGAGGGACGTCCCAGGCAGGGCGGGTACCAGCCGTGAGTGTTTGGCCCTCCTGACAGGACTGAGGAAATGAGGAGCCCTTTGGGGTGGGGGGAGGGCAGTGGCAGGATCCCGTTTCTGTACCAACGAGGGCTTGGAAGCTGCAGCTTGGATGAGGGCTGGAGGGAAGTGGAGCCCAGGCCTGGGAGGAGTGTGTAAAGGTGGAGCAAGGGGTCAGAGGAAGCGAGGCGCCTCCGGGACTTAGCTAAAGAGAAACACCCAGACGAGGGTCAAGGACAGTTGAGGAGGGGGTGGGGGTGGAGTTGGCCTGAGGACATTTGCAACATAAAGAGAAAAGGTTTAATTTGCTTTCGTATGTAAAAAACGGGAACACCCTACTAGATTGTGGACCGAGGCCTGAGGAAATACCACGGGAAGCTGGAGACCTAAACTGAAATAATAATCGTAATAAGCCAAACTACCCTTGTCACTTCTCCTGGGTTCCCGTTCCAGGCCCGGGACTGGGCTCTTGATTTAATTTTGAAAATTAAAAACAAAACAAAACAAACAGAAGAAAAAACAAGAAACGCAGAGTACAATATAGCCCACCGGTGCGCTCACATCCCGAGAATAGCAATGTTCTTGTTTTGTCCCTTTTGGGTTTTTGTTTTGCTTTTTGGGGTTTTTTTGGGTCCTATTTTAAATACATATACACTAAAAAAAAAAAACCACCCAAAAGTTAAAATCTTCTTTTCTTTTTTTTTAATAAAGCTTTTAGGCAAAGAAGAAAGCCCCTCGAGGTGGTGCACCTGGGTACTTCTGTTCCTTAAAGACCTCTTGTTCTACTCCCAGTTACGAAATTTTTTTATAAAAATTTTTTTCTGTTTATTTATTATTTATTTATTTATTTATGTTTTTTATGTATTTTTGAGAGACAGAGAGAGTCAGTGCAAGCAGGGGAGGGTCAGAGAGAGAGGGAGACACAGAATCTGAAGCAGGCTCCAGGCTCCGAGCTGTCAGCACAGAGCTCAACGTGGGGCTCGAACCCACGAACCGTGAGATCATGACCTGAGCTGAAGCCGGCCACTTAACCGACTGAGCCACCCAGGCGCCCCTGTTTTTTATGTATTTTTGAGAGACAGAGAGAGATAGGGCAAGCAGGGGAGGGTCAGAGAGAGGGGGAGACACAGAATCTGAAGCAGGCTCCAGGCTCTAAGCTGTCAGCACAGAGCCTGACGCAGGGCTCAAACCCACGAACCATGAGATCATGACCTGAGCCGAAGCTGGACGCTTAACCGACTGAGCCACCCAGGCGCCCCCCAGTTAAAATTTTTTAATGTTTACTTATATTTGACAGAGAGAGTGGGAGACACAGTATCCGAAGCAGGCTCCAGGCTCCAGAGTTGTCAGCACAGAGGCCAGTGTGGGACTTGAACTAGTGAACTGTGAGACAGTGACCTGAGCCGAACCGACTGAGCCACCCAGGCACCCTAGGATGCATCTTTTAAAAACAAGGGTGGTTTCCTAGTTGCCTTTCTTTGGAAACTTCCTCACTCCTTAGCATGCCTGGTCCCTACCCCCAAGTCACCAGCCATCCATAAAATGAGCCTTGACAGGTGATGTGTCTCTGCCAGGAACCCATTCCGAACTGCTCAGGTTCCTTGCTCCCTGTTGGTCTAGAAGCTCCACTCATCCTTTTTAAATTAAGGTGAAATTGGCACTCCTGGGTGGCTCAGTCAGTTAAGCGTCCGGCTTCGGCTCAGGTCATGATCTCAGGGTTTGTGGGTTCGAGCCCCAGGTTGGGCTCTGTGCTGACAGCTAGCTCAGAACCTGGAGCCTGCTTCAGGCTCTGTATCTCCCTCTCTCTCTTACCTTCCCCTGCTCATGCTGTCTCTCTCTGTCTCTCAAAAATAAATAAATTAATTAATTAATTAATTAAGGTGAAATTCACATAACACAAAATTAACCATTTTATTTATTTTTTAAAAATTTTTAATGGTTTTTATTTATTTTTGAGAGACAGAGAGAGACAGTGCGAGCAGGGGTGGGTCGGAGAGAGAGGGAGACACAGAATCCGAAACAGGCTCCAGGCTCTGAGCTAGCTGTCAGCACAGAGCCCGATGCGGGGCTCGAACCCACGAACCGCGAGATCATGACCTGATGCTGAAGCCGGACTCTTAACCGACTGAGCCACCCAGGCGCCCCAAAATTAACCAGTTTAAAGCGAACAATTCAATGGATTTTAGTATAGTCATGTGTTGTGTAACCAGCATCTCTATTAAATTCCAAAGCATTTTGCTCAATCCAAAATCAAAACCCATCTTGGAGTCTGGGTGGCTCAGTCGGTTAAGTGTTTAGCTCTTGGTTTCAAATCAGGTCATGATCTCGTGGTTTGTGAGTCTGAGCCTTGCATCCGGCTCTATGCTGACAGCTTGGACCGTTTGAGATTCTCTCTCCTCTCTCTCTGCCCCTACCCTGCTCTCTTTCTCAAAATAAATAAATAAACTTAAAAATATAAATAAAAACTTGTACTCATTGGCAGTAACTCCTTATTTCCCCCTTCCTCAGCCTTTGGCAACCACTAATCTACTTTCTGTCTCTGTAAGTTTGCCTATTCTGGATATTTCATATTAAATGGAATCATATAATTAATATATGATCTTTCATGTCTCATTTCTTTTAATCGGTGTGCTCTTTTCAAGGTTCATCTATGTTGCTTAGCTGACTGAGCCACCCAGGCACCCCAAGGTTCAGCTATGTGGTAGTACGTATCAGTTCATTTCCTTTTATGGCTGAATAAGACTCCATTGTATGGAAATACAGTTATTTATCCACTTATCCAGCCGTCATTTGATGGACGTTGGATTATTTATACCTTTGGCTATGTAGTGCTGCTATAAATTCGTGTACGAGGATTTGTTTGAACACGTTTTCAATTTTGGGAGGTATATACCTATAAGTTAATTGCTGGATCATATGGTAAATCTATGTTTAACTGTTTGTAGGTGGTGCACCATTTTATATAGGAGTGTTCCAATTTCTCCAACACTTCCTGTTATCCATTTTTTTTTCTTACGTGGATGTGAACTGGTTCAATTTGCACTTCGGTCATGATGAATAATGTAGAATGTCTTTTCATGTTCTCATTGTTCACGCCATTTGTATGAAAGTTGTATTAAAGTAAATTTAAACTCTTTGGTAATAATTTTTTTAATGTTTCTTTATTTTCGAGAGAGAAAAAGAGATAGAGCACCAGCAGGGGAGAGGAAGAGAGAAAGAGAGAGAAATGAATTAGGCTCTAGGCTCTGAGCCCTTTGTTAGAACAGAGCCCGATGTGGGGCTCAAACTCACAAACCATGAGATCATGGCCTGAACCAAAGTCAGACACTTAACCAACTGAGCTACCCTGGTGCCCCTAGTTTAAACTATTTTTTAAATTAATTAATTTTTTTTTTTTTTTAGTAATCTCTACACCCACTGAGGGGCTTGAACTCACAACCCCAAGATCAAGAGTCACATGCTTTTCTGACTGAGCCGGCCAGGCACCTCATTGCAGGCAGCCTTCAAAGGTTCTGAGCAAATTAATATTCATCATTTTGCACCTATCACCACAATCCAGTTTAATTTTTTATTAAAAACGTTTTGGGGGCTGGGGCGCCTGGGTGGCTCAGTCAGTTAAGCATCCTGCTTCGGCTCAGGTCATGATCTCACGGTTCGTGGGTTCGAGCCCCGCATCAGGCTCTGTGCTGACAGCTAGCTCAGAGCCTGGGGCCTGTATCTCCCTCTCTGACCCTCCCCTGCTCACACTGTCTCTCTCTCTCTCTCAAAAATAATAATTAAAAAAAAAGACTAAAAAAGATTTTAAAAAATAAAAAAGTTTTAAAATATTTTATCTTTATTTATTTTGAGAGAGAGAGTGTGCCTCCACACACAAGTAGGGGAGGGACAAAGAGAGGAAGAGGGAGTCTCAAGCAGACTCTGTGCTGCCAACACAGAGCTCGACGTGAGGCTTGATCCCATGAACAGTGAGATCATGACCTGAGCCAAAATCAAGAGTTCAACGCTTAACCAACTGAACCACCCAGGTGCTCACCACCAAAGTTATTTATTTATTTAGAGAGCAGGGGAGGGGCAGAGAGAGAGAGAGATAGAACCTGAAGCAGGCTGCACTGTCAGCACCGAGCCCGACGTGGGGCTCAAACCCACAAATTTTAAAGTAATCTGTACACCCACTGTGGGGCTGAGATCAAGAGCCGCATGCTCCCCCAAGTGAGCCAGCCAGGCTCCACCACAATCAGGGTTTATTTTTTTGTTTTTTATTTTATTTTATTTTTAATGTTTATTTATTTTTGAGACTTAGAGAGAGACAGAGCACAGCACAAGCAGGGGAGGCGCAGAGAGAGAGGGAGACACAGAATCGGAGGCAGGCTCCAGGCTCTGAGCTGTCAGCACAGAGCCCGACGCAGGGCTCGAACTTATGAGCTTCAAGATTGTGAACTGAGTCGAAGTCAGACACCTAACCTACTGAGCCACCCAGGCGCCACCCCCCCCCCCAATCAGGTTTTAGAACATTATCCTTCACCTTAAAACTTCCTTTGTGCAGTCTGCATCCATTTCTGCTGCACTCTGGAAGCCACTGATCCTGTGTCTGGTTAGAGACTGACAGCCCCTCTGTGAAAACAAGTGGAGGACAGTGGGCCTTCGTTTCTGGCAGGACACCTCCCGCTTCTGGCCCACTGGCTACTTCTCTCCCTTCTTCCAGCATTTCCTTTGGCTCCCATGGATGAGAAGCTAGATCTAGAGACTTGGGGTTCAGGCCAAACATTACTGGCTACAGCCTGTCGGAGCACGTGGACGGGGCCCATGGATCCTCATGAAGGACCTCGGTGTTGCTGACTCTAATGTGGGGGCAGTGACGGCCTGACTGTCCACTTCCTCTCATGTGTCCCCTCCCAGATGATCATATTCATACCACACTCTCTGGCCACCTCATTGTGTAAACAACTGGTAATCCTGACCTGCTCAGGAATCTCACAATGGGTTGGGAAATGGTATTTTATGAATTCTAGAATTTAATTATCTAAGCAAGAAATGGGGCCACGTGTTACCATGAAATGCAGTTCCCCTTGGGAAGGCAGGATCAGTGTTGATTTCCCAGAGCGAGGGGCCAGGTTAAACGTGATATTATATGGTGACAGATGAGCTTACTTTCCTGGCTCTCTCTTTTTTGAGAACCCTTAAGGACTCATGAGTGGGGTGGATTCATTGTGTGTCAGCCAAAGACCATTAGTATTTTTTCTGATACTTGACTTGTGTAATCAGGTTTCTGTGTCCTTAGAACAGATTCCTGTTATTCTCCGGGTGTTTATTTTGTGGCACAACAAGGTGTTCCAGGCTCACCTGGGACCTTCCCTGTTTAGTTTTGGAATTAGTCACTTCTCCCCGGAGGACTAGTTCCTGTCTGCAGGAAGAGGAAAGAAACCGGGCTGCGGACGTCCTCTGCCTGGTTCCTCCCTGCCCTGCGGGGGCTGCAGATTGCCTTGAAAAGAAAGCAGATGAAACGGGTGAGGGCACCCCGAGACCGGAGTGGGTTGGACTCGTGCAGACTGTGGGGCTATGGACAACTCCTATTCTCTGGAGACTGGTTTTCCCATCTGTGACAGGTGAACTGGAGTAGGCAGAAAAGTGGTCCCTAAAACTATAAACATCCTAATCCCAGGCGCCTCCAAGTGTTATATTATTAAGAAAAGGAGTCTTTGCAATTGTAATTAAAGATCTTGAGGGGCGCGTGAGTGGCTCAGTAGGTTAAGCATCCAGCATCAGCTCAGGTGATGATCTCGTGGTCCATGAGTTCAAGCCTGGCATCGGGCTCTGTGCTGACAGCTCAGAGCCTGGAGCCTGTTTGAGATTCTGTGTCTCCTTCTCTCTCTGCCCCTCTCCCACTCATGCTCTGTCTGTCTCTCAAAAATAAATAAATGTTAAAAAAAAAAAAAAGATCTTGAAATGGGGAAATTATCCTGAGTTATCTGGGTGGGCTATAAACGTACAATCACATGCACCCTTATCAGAGTGAGGCAGAGGGAAATTTGACAATTAGTTTGCTCAAGCTACCATTACAAAGGACCATAGCTGGGTGGCTTAAACAACCAAACTTACTTCTCACGGTTCTGGAGGCTGGGGAGTCCAAGATAAAGGTGCTGGCAAAGGAAGTGTCATTCTTCGGCTGCTTCTCCTGGCTTGTAGGAGGCTGCCATGTTACTGTGTGCTCACATAAGCCCTTCTTTATCACCACAGCAAGCTCTCTAGTGTCTCATTTAAAAAAATAATAGGGCACCTGGGTGGCCCAGTCAGTTGGGTGTCCGACTTTGCCTCAGGTCATGATCTGACAGTTTGTGAGTTCGAGCCCCGCATCAGGCTCTGTGCTGACAGCTCGGGGCCTGGAGCCTGCTTTAGATTCTGTGTCTCCTTCTCTTTCTGCCCCGCCCATGCTCTGTCTGTCTCTCTCTTCTATCGCTCGCTCTCAAAAATAAATAAACATTAAAAAAAAATTGAAATTGAAGTGTCATTGGCACATAATATTTGTTTCAGCTATACAACATAGTGGTTCAACAATTATATACATTACAAAATGCTCACCACGGGAACCTGGTAACTTCAGATCAGATCACGATCTCACGGTTTGTGAGTTTGAGCCCCACATTGAACTCTGCACTGAGAGTTCGAAGCCTGCTTGGGATCCTCTCTCTCTCTCTCTCTCTCTCTCTGTGGCCCTCCCCTGCACTCTCTCTCTCTCTCTGTGGCCCTCCCCTGCACTCTCTCTCTCTGAGAAATAAACATTTAAAAAATACTCACCACAATAAGTGTAGGTACCATCTGTTGCCACAAAAGTTATTACAGTATTACTGACTATATTTCCTATGCTTGCTTGTCTGGCGCCTCTGCTTAATAGGACACAAATCCCGTCAGGAGAGCCCTGCCGTCATGACCTCATCGAACTCGAATTTCTTCCCGAAGTCTCCATCTCCAAATACTACCACGTTGGCATAGCTTCAACATGTACATGGGGGTGGGGAGCAAAATTCAATCCACAGGAATGACAGAGGAGAAGGCAATATGGAGTTGGAACGAAGAGATTTGGGAATGTTGGCCTTGAAGATCCCCGACGGGCAGACACAAGCCCAGGAGCCCCTGGAGCTGCCCCAGAGGCTGGAAGAGGGAAAGAAGGACCCTCTTCTAGAGCATTTGGAGGAAGCATGGCCCTGCCAAAATGATGACAGAATTCTGGCTTCTAGAACTGTGAGTTAAACAATTTTTTTACTTCTTTACTTATTCATTTTAAGAGAGAGAAGAAGAGAATCCCAAGCAGGCTCTATGCCGTCAGCACACAGTCCAGTGCAGGGCTCGAGACCATGAAGTATGAGATCATGAGCGGAAGCAAAATCAAGAGTTGGACGCTTAATCAACTGAACCACCCAGGCACCCCTGAATTTATTTATTTATTTGTTTTAGTAGTCTCTACACCCAACATGGGGCTTGAACTTTCAACCTTGAGATCAAGAATCATCTGCTATACCAACTGAGCCAGCCATGTACTCCTAAATTTTTGAGACAGACAGACAGACAGACACACACACACACACACAGAATGTGAGCCGGGTAGGGGCAGAGAGAGAGGGAGATGCAGAATCTGAGAGAGGCTCCACCCTCTGAGCTGTCAGCACAGAGCCTGATATGGGGCTTGAACCCACGAACTATGAGATCATGACCTGAGCTGAAACTGGACACTCAACCGACTGATCCACCCAGGCTCTCCTAAAAGATTCTTTTAAATGTTTATTTATCTTTGAGAGAGAGAGAACGAGCATGTGCACACGAGTGGGGGAGGGGCAGAAAGAGAGGGAGACACTGAATCGAAAACAGGCTCCAGGCTCTGAGCTGTCAGCACAGAGCCCAACTTGGGGCTCGAACCCACAAACTGTGAGGTCATGACCTGAGCCAAAGCCAGATACTCAACCGACTGAGCCACCCAGGAGCCCCATCACTGTCTTCAGTCTTTTTTTTTTAATTTTTTTTATTTTTTATAGTTTATTTTTGAGACAGAGCAGAGCATGAGTAGGGGAAGGGCAGAGAGAGAGGAGACAGAATCTGAAACAGGCTCTAGGATCTGAGCTGTCAGCACAGAGCCCGATGCGGGGCTCGAACCCACGAACTGTGAGATCATGACCTGAGCCAAAGTCGGCCGCTTAACCGACTAAGCCACCCAAGGGTCCCATGCTAAAATTTTCTATTAGCTTGTTACAATTAAAATAAAAACCCAGCCGAAAGCCTGTATGGGGCAACATCTGTTTATAACAGTACAACCAGGAGGGAGACCCAGTCAGTCAGGGGGAGGAGGCATAAACAAACTGTAGGGTATTTGTGGGAGTGGGTCTTCTACAACAAGGGCCTGGAAGGAACCAAGTTCATGCACAGCCACACAGACGTGCACTCGGGAAGAGAAGCCAGACACTGACGTGCAAACCCCGTGCAGGTCCACATGCAGACGAGCAGGGCCGGTCTCTGGTGAGGTCAGGGTGGCAGCGGCCGTGAGGGCACGAAGGACTTCCGGGGGACACAGGCGCCCAAGCTTCCGGTGTGAGAGCCGCTTCCGCCGCGTGCCCACTGCAGGTGTGAGGCGTATGCTTTTCTCTCCATATTATAAGCCTTTATCAAAAGATTAAAAAGTTCATAGAACAGAAAGTGGATTAGTGGTTGCCAGGGATGGTGGGCGAGGGACTGGGGGGTGAGTGCTGACGGATCCAGGCTTTCCTTTCGAGGTGGTGAACATATTTTAGAACTAGATAGAGGTCGTGATTGTACAACATGGTGAATGTATGAAATGCCGCTGAATATACACGCTAAAATAGCGAAAATGAGGGGCGCCTGCATGGCTCAGTCAGTTACACATTAGACTTCAGCTCAGGTCATGATCTTGTGGTTCGTGGGTTTGAGCCTGGCGTCGGGCTCTGTGCTGTCAGCTCGGAGCCTGGAACCTGCTTCAGATTCTGTATCTCCCGCTCTCTGCCCCTCCCCCACTCACACTCTGTCTCTCTCACTCTTTCCTTCTCTCTCAAAAGTGAATAAACATTAGAATCGAAAGCTAAAATGATAAATTTGATGTTATGTGAATCTTAACTCAATAAAGAAAAAAGATTAAAAAGTAAAATAGCCCAGGGGCAATTGGCTGGATCTGTCAGTAAAGCATGTGACTCTTGATCTTGAGCTCATGAGTTCAAGCCCCACATAGGGCATGGAGCCTACTTAAAATTAAAAAAAAAAAAGTAAGATAGCCCTAACCTCATCGTGTAGCTCACAAAACTGGCAGGGCTAAGACAGTCATCATCTCATCTTCATGCATTAATTTGTCCTTTGTGTGTGTGTCCTTTTACACATTTACTGAGTGTCTACCTTGGGGCAGGCCCTGGGTTAGGCATGGTAGATGCTGCAGTTTGATTCTCTCTTGTTGAAAGGTGAAGGGAAAGAAGGAACCAGCAAGAAAGAGAGAGGTGTGGAAGGACGCTCTCGGCGGAATTAACATTGAGATGGGCACGACAGGCTGGCTAGTGTGGCTAGAGTGAAATAGGTCAGAGATCAGCAGCGACAGTCTAGGGTGCACATCAAAAACTGATTAAAAATTTTTTTTAATGTTTCTTTATTTTTGAAGGAGAGACAGAGCACGAGTGGAGGAGGGGCAGAAAGAGAGAGGGAGACACAGAATCTGAAGCCAGTTCCAGACTCTGAGATGTCAGCACAGAGCCCATAGTGGGGCTCGAATCCATGAACCGTGAGCTCTTGACCTGAGTTGAAGTTGGACGCTCAACTGACTGAACCACCCAGGCTCCCCCAAAACTGATTTTTTTTTAATGTTTTATTTATTTTTGATACAGAGAGAGACAGAACATGAGAGGGGAAGGGGCAGAGAGAGAAGGAGACACAGAACCGGAAGCAGGCTCCAGGCTCTGAGCTAGCTGTCAGCACAGAGCCTGACGCGGGGCTCGAACCCACAAACGTGAGATCTGACCTGAGCCGAAGTCGGAGGCTTAACCGACTGAGCCACCCAGGCGCCCCCCAAAACTGATTTTTATGTGTGTGGTAAAATACTGTGTGGGTGGGCCCATTTACATGTGAAATTTTTTTTATAAATACAGTAATACAGTATAGTACTGTAATTTCTTTTTTCTAAAGTCTGCATTTTATTTTGAGAGAGAGAGAGACAGACAGAAGGTGAGTGGGAGAGGGGCAGAGAGAGAGGGAAACACAGAATCTGAAGCAGGCTCTAGGCTCTGAGCTGTCAGCACAGAGCTCGATGCGGGGCTCAAACCAATGGACTGTGAGATCATGATCTAAGCTGAAGTCGGGCGCTTAACCGACTGAGCCACCCAGGCGCCCCTCTACTTTAATTTTTTTTTTATTTTTTTAATGCTTTTTTATTTATTTTTGAGAGACAGAGAGACAGTGCGATCAGGGGAGGGTCAGAGAGAGAGGGAGACACAGAATCTGAAGCAGGCTCTAGGCTCTGAGCTGTCAGCACAGAGCCCGATGTGGGGCTCGAACCCACGAACCGTGAGATCATGACTTGAGCTGAAGCTGTACGCTTAACCAGCTGAGCCACCCAGGCGCCCCTACTTTAAATTTTTTTAATGTTTATTTAATTTTGAGAGCGAGAGAGCACAAGCAGGGGAGGGGCAGAGAGAGAGAAAGACAGAGAGAGAGAGAGAAACAGAGACAAAGTGTGAAGCAGACTCCAGGCTCTGAGCTGTCAGCACAGAGCCTGATCTGGGGCTCAAACTCATGAACTGTGAGACCATGACCTGAGCTGAAGTCAGATGCTTAACCAACTGAGCCATCCAGGCACCCCTGTATTTTTGCTTATGATTTTTCTTAATTAAAAAAAATATTTATTTTGAGAGAGAGAGGACCAGGGGGGGAATCAGTGGGAGAGGGGCAGAGAGAGAGGGAGAGAGAATCCCAAGCAGGCTCTGCACTGTCTGCTCAGAGCCTCACTTGTGCCTCAATCTCATGAACTATGGGATCATTACCTGAGCCAAAATCAAGAGTTACACACTAAACTGACTGAGCCACCAGGCACCCCTTAAATTATTTTTTTATTTTTTTAACTTTTTAAAAATGTTTTATTTATTTTTGAGAGAGAGAGAGAGACAGAGAGAGAGATCATGAACAGGGGAAGGTCAGAGAGAGAGGGAGACACAGAATCCAAAGACAGGCTCCAGGCCCCGAGTTGTCGGCACAAAGCCTGATGCAGGGCTCGAACCCACAAACCACGAGATCATGACCTGAGCTGAAGCCGTACACCCAGCTGACTGAGCCACTCAGGTGCCCCTTAAATTTTTTTAATATTTTTTGTTTGAGAGAGAGTGTGAGAGGGGGAGAGGGGCATCAGGGGGGGAAGAGGGCGGAGGGGGGTTGAGAGGGAGAGGGAGAGGGGGGGAGAGAGAGAGAAAGAGAGGGAGAGAGGGAGAGAGGGAGAGAGGGAGAGGGAGAACACCTTAATCAGGCTTCATGCTCTGCTCAGAGCTTGATCCCATGATTCTAGGATCATGACCTTGGGCCAAAATCAAGATTTGGATGCTCAGCTGACTTAGCCACTCAGGCACCCCATTTTCCTTATGATTTTATCACGTTTTCTTTTCTCCAGCTTATTTTATTCTAAGAATATAGCATATAATACATGTAACAACAAAAAAGTACACATAACATACAAAATACGTCCTAATTGGCTATGTTAGCAGTAAGGTTTCTGCTCAGTGGTAGGCTAATATAAGTTTTAGGGGAGACAAAAGGTATACATCGATCTTCAACTGCACTGGGTCAGGGTTGGCGCCCCTAACTGCTGTGTTGTTCAATGGCCAGCTGTATTTTATTTTATTATTTATTTATTTTAATGTTTGTTTATATTAGAGAGAGAGGCCGAGCATGAAAGGGAATGGGCAGAGAGAGAGAGGGAGACACAGAATCCGAATCAGCCTCCAGACTTTGAGCTGTCAGCACAGAGTCTGAGGTGGGGTTTGAATCCACAGACTGTGAGATCATGACCTGAGCCAAGGTTGGATGCCCAATCAACTGAGCCACCCAGGCTCCCCTTTAAGATTTTATTTTTAATTTCTACATCCAATGCAAGGCTTGAGCGCACAACCTCAAGATAAAGAATAGCATGCTCAGGGTGCCTGGGTGGATCACTCGGTCAAGCGTCTGAGAAAAAGGGAATACCAAGCAGGCTCTTGTGTGGAGCCCGATGCAGGGTTTGATCCCATGACCATGGGCTCATGTGGAGAGTTGGATGCTCAACCAACAGAGCCACCCAGGTGGCGTATTTTATGTGTATAATTGTATTTTAAAGAATACATTTCAGGGGTGCCTGGGTGACTCAGTCGGTTGAGTGTTGGACTCTTGATTTCAGCTCTGGTCATGATGCTGGGTGTGAAGCCTGCTTAAGAAAAAAGACAAGAGGAAAGGAAAGGAGGAAGGAAGGAAGGAAGTTCAGTGCCATTAAGTACATTCATGATATTGTACAACTGTCACAACTTCCTAGTTCCCAAGTGAAGTCTCTGAAGATGGAGAGAGATTGGAGTGATGCAGCCAGACCTCCCCAGGAAGAGGCTTTGGCAGTGACACCTTACGTCTACAGGGCAAACCAAGTGTAGGTGTGGAATTGGGAGAGAGCGAGGGTGGCTGTCTGCAGGTAGGTGCTCCAAACCAGCAGTGGACAGGCCACGTCTGCATGGGTGCAGTCTGGACGAGTCTCATCGTTCTATCCCTTGAGCTCTGTCTGCAAGGCCAGAGTGCAGGCAGGGGTCCAGGACTGGGAAGTGTGAGATGCTAAAAAGGTCGAGCGAGGAGCACAGAGGATGAGTATAGGGCGCCAGTGAGTACCTGTTCTGGCCTCGTGAGGGGGACAGCGCTGAGATGTACCCATGTCATGCCAGGTACCTTCGGACCTCTGAGCAAATGTTCTGTCTTGGTTTCTAGTTGATTCCCTCCCCCCCCAGTGTGGTCCCGGCACATATGGAAGACGTGGTTTGTGCATTTGGACGGTGCAGCGGGCAGGGGTCTGGTACCTGGTGTGGTGGTTATACTCTGATTTTGTGGCTGTCATGTGTTGGGAAAGAAAGTACTGGGCCCAGGAGGAAGGAGGTACTGTTTAGAGAGAAAAGCAGGAGCCACTGAAAGCACAGGGTCAGTTGCCATAGTCTATTGGAGGGCAATACCAGAGGACCCAATCTAAACTTATCCCTGGAGGGGCGCCTGGGTGGCTTAGTCGGCTGGGCCTCCGACTTCGGCTCGGGTCATGATCTCACATTTCTGGGTTTGAGCTCTGCATCGGGCTCTGTGCTGACAGCTCAGAGTCCTGGAGCCTGCTTCAGATTCTGTGTCTCCCTCTCTCTATCTGCCCCTCCCCCTCTCATGCTGTCTCTATGTCTCAAAAATAAGTAAAA
The DNA here is from genome assembly GCA_004023785.1 of Mungos mungo. Classification (NCBI taxonomy): domain Eukaryota; kingdom Metazoa; phylum Chordata; class Mammalia; order Carnivora; family Herpestidae; genus Mungos; species Mungos mungo. Next base: position 13,397 of record PISW01010662.1, on the reverse strand, counting down.
CATTAAAAAAAATTTTTTAAATTAAAACAAAAAACCCAACATACCCCCAGATAGCTGTTCAGCAACCTCTAGGCTCCCCCAGAAATCTCCTACCACTCCTCACTTCACTGACCTTTCAGTGCCTGGTGGGCTTAGGAACTCTGCAGTCCTTTCTGCCCAGAATTGTCCATTCCACAGGTGTTTGGGGGTAGCCCCTAGAAGAGTCAATCACTTTATTTTTTTCAGTGTTTATTTTTTACTTATTGGGAGAGAGAGTAAGCACAGGTTGGGGACAGACAGGGACACAGGATCTGAAGCTGGCTTTGTGCTGACAGCGGAAGGGCCGATGCAGGGCTCGAACTCACAAACCGTGAGATCATGACCTGAGCCAAAGTCAGACAACACAACCAACTGAGCCACCCAGACGCCCCTACCGTCACCTTTTTATTTTGACTGGCCCTGAAACCCTGGTGTCTGCCCCAGAGGTTAGGGAAGGTATGAGTCACCCCTAAGCCCTCCCTCCCGGTGATTTTGGGGCACAGTGAGGGGTGGGGTTGTGGAAAATGCTCAGCACGTATCACTATCACTAATGAACGCCGCACCTCACCCAGTTTGCTAGCCAACTTTCCTTCCCAATTATCAAAGGAAGCAAAGGTCTGCGGCCAGGGATTTGGGGTAGCTTCAAGTAGGGGGCGGGCCACTCAACCGTGGGGCGTGGCCCCCGACACATCTAAGGGGGGGCGGGGCCTGGATTTGGGGGCTGAGGCGAGGCTGGAACAAAGGCAGCAAACAGAGACAAAGCCTCGCGGGCCCCCCAGCCCCGCCGGTAACAAAGGCCACACCCCGCCGGGTAGGGCTAGAGTTGCCCCCACAGCCACCACGCGCGGGCGCCCGGCTTAGCCCACAGGTTTTGCGTTTGAACTCGGGGACTCCTGGCAGGGGCTTGGGTCCCGACTCACCGGCCATCCAGCATGCTCCCTGCATCCTCTCAAAACCTGACCCCCCACCCCACCCCTTTAGCCGCGTCCTGAACTACGGATCTCAGCACCAAGGAGCCCTGTGAAAGGATCAAGGGCTACGCCAAGGACCATCTCCGAGGCATCCATCCCTCGAGTTTTCGTGCGTAGTATCCTCAGACAGGATCCCCTCCCAGACTCTGCTCCCACCTCAAACTGGATCAAACTGGAGCTCTCCGCCTCCAACATAGGCCCAGCTCGGACAGGACTTCTTTCTCCCCAGTAGACCCCGCCTAGCCCCAGGATTCTTTTCACAGAATTTGCTTCCTCCTCAGGATCCACAGAAAGGCCCTGTTTCTCTCAAACAGGATTCCGCTCCCACCCCCACCCCCCACCCCTTGTTCTCTCCATCTGACAGAATTCTCTCCGACACTGTTTCCTCTCTCAGACAGGAGCCCTCCACCTCCCATCCCCGCACAATTCCTGCCCCCAAGTGAGGCAGGATTTCTTCCCCTATGAATCTTGCTTCCTCCCTTAGGTGGGATTCTCCCTACACAGACTCTGCTTTCTTAGCCAGGATTCACCGTTCCCCCGCCCCGACCGTGCTTCCTTTCTTAGAATTCCCCCACTACTGAGGTTCATTCAGTTCGCCCACCTGGAAAAGCATCCAAGTCAGCGCAGCGGCTGGCTAAAAGATGCGAAGGGAAAGCTTGGGAAGTCAGGCGGGATTTCACAGGACTCGTTGCTCTGTAGCCCCTTGGAATCTATTTGCTTTAGACAGTTTTCAGTGTTTGTCATGTTAAACAATAAAACGGTTGAAACCCAAAAGACAGCCACTTAGCTCAGAAAGGGACTTCCTCCAGGGATGGGGACCCTCCACCCCTCTCCCTAGACCCAGCATTTCCTTGAGCTCTTGGCCCCGCCTCTTTCCCCAACGCGTGTTGACGCAGCGACCGGAGACTTCTCCGGCCTGGCCTAAGGGGCGGGGATTGAGGTGGTGGCCTGGCCTGCCAAATCTGCGCAGTACCGTGGCCAGGGGATGGAGCTAGAGCGGGAGCACCATCTAGTAAAGGTGCGCGCGCCCCGCCCGCACACTCTGTTGCAGCGGTGATGTCAACTGCCCCGCCCCCGCCGCACAGGCGGCGCCGAGATGGTGTAGGCGGAGGTAGGAAGACCCGGCTCAGGCGCGTGCGTACTCCCGGCCTCGCCAGGGGCGGCCGACCCGGGCCCCGCCCCCGGGCGCAAGGCACCCAGCGCGCTTGCGCGACGGCGTCGGCGCCAGTTATTTCTGTCCCGCCCCCCGGCCGCGGCTCTTTCTGCAAGCGGGCGCGCGGGCGAGCAGTTGTTTCCGCGGCGCGTGGCTCGGTGTCTGGGCGGTCTCTGAAGAGGAAACTCGGTCGTTGGCGGCGGGAGGCTAGCAAGCGGCGGCAGGCCGGGCTTCGACAGCGCCCCGCGCGCAGCGGGCAGTAGCCCAGGCGGCGCGTGGCGGCGCTCGGCCTCGCGGCCGCAGCGGCCCATCCGTTGGTGGCGAGCGCGTTTGCGCCTGCGCGGCGGGCCCCGCGCCCCTCCTCCCCCCCTGGGCGCCCCCGGCGGCGTGTGAATGGCGGCCTCAGCGGCGGCGGCCTCGGCCGCGGCGGCGGCGGCGGCGGCGGCGGCCTCGGGCAGCCCGGGCCCCGGCGAGGGTTCGGCGGGCGGCGAAAAGCGCACCGCAGCCTCCTCGGCCGCTACTGCGGCCTCGGCCTCGGCGTCGTCGCCCGCGGGGGGCGGCGGCGAGGCGCTGGAGCTGCTGGAGCATTGCGGTGTGTGCCGGGAGCGCCTGCGCCCTGAGAGGGAGCCGCGCCTGCTGCCCTGCTTGCACTCGGCCTGCAGTGCCTGCCTCGGGCCTCCGGCGCCCGCAGCCGCCAACAGCTCGGGGGATGGCGGTGCGGCGGGCGACGGCGCCGGTGAGTACGGTCCCGCCGAAGCAGCCCATCCCCCACCCCACAGGCTTTGATCCCGACTCGGCGTGGGGATTGGGTTCTCAGCATGGTGATGGCGGGGGCCCATTTGGGCGAGAGGATAGGGACCTGGATGGTGCGTCTCGGAAGCGGGTATGGGCCTTGAGGTCTGGCATGGGCGATCAGTTGGGGTGTCTGCTTCGTGTTCAATGAAGGAAGGGTTTGGCCTTTTGCTTCCTGAGGAGAGGATCTGGCCTTTCTTGAGACGGAGGTTGGGGCTTGGTGGGGGGATGGGGTTATAGCTTGGAGATGAATTTGCAACAGTGTGAATTTTTTTTTTCTTTGCAGTGGTTGACTGTCCTGTGTGCAAGCAACAGTGTTTCTCCAAAGACATTGTGGAGAATTATTTTATGCGTGACAGTGGCAGCAAGGCTGCCACAGACACCCAGGATGCAAATCAGGTATGTCCTGCTCTAGCAAACCGGGTTTCGGGGGGGCCTGGGGACATGGTAATCCAGTCAGTATTTTTACACTGCCAGGTTTTGGGCAGACTACATAGGCTAGCTAAAGGCATCATATATATATATATATATATCTGGGGTGTATATACGGACCTGTTTGGTGGTTCTGCCTCTTTTGACTTTGCCTTTGTCCAGCAGTGCTGCACTAGCTGTGAGGATAACGCCCCTGCCACCAGCTACTGCGTGGAGTGCTCCGAGCCGCTGTGTGAGACGTGCGTGGAGGCACACCAGCGGGTGAAGTACACCAAGGACCACACTGTGCGCTCCACTGGTATGCAAGGCAGAGGAGAAAGCCTTGATTACCCTACATCTGTTCTCAGCTGCCTGTGGTGTTGGTTATACAGTTGGTGGATGGGTCCCAGGGAGCTTTTTTCTAGGGGGTACCACCTGAAGGGTCTTAGGGCAGACTCAGAAATGGGGAGACTGGCTCAGGTGTGCAGTCTCTGCCTGCTGGTCCAGGTGGGAGGGAAAAGGCTACAGGCGGGGAGTGGGGGTAGTGCAGGGGTGGCGCTCAGTATGCCAGGGGCCCTTTTGCACTGAGGATTCTAGGAAGCTCATTGGGGACTCCTCCCTCTCCCTCCACGGGGGATAAGCGCCAGTGGGAGGGGCCAGCTTATGCCAGCAGGGAAGCCCAGGGAGTTTGGGGAAGGGTATGAGGGGCCCTTTGATGAAATTCCCTGGCAACCTGATTAAGGCTCTGTAGTCAGAAAATGAGGCCTCAGGGCCATGATGTATTGATGAACTACAAGAACCTTCAAGAGCATCACGGATGGAGAGTGAGTTTTAGAAATCTTTTGTTTTTGGGTCATACACTTTTTAAAGTTCAGCTCAGATATCTGTAGACTTCCTTGTAAATGCTGGTAGTGGCACACAAAAGGACCTTTTGAGTCTAGTCTGGTTTTTGGTTCAGAACTTGCCAGGAGTGACCTTTTGGTAGTTACACTGTGGCTTCTCAGCTGTAGACTAACATTGGCAAGAAGAGACGGATGGAGGTGGTGGCCGTGGGGCATGAGGAATCAGGAGCAAAGGGCAGGGGTTTAGAGAGGTTCCTGGGTTTAGGCAAAGGGCAGGGTGCAGGAGGGGGCAATACTGGAGGAACTGTGGTCAATCTGGTTGATTTGTGTCTGAGTGTTGTATGTTCTAGGCTGGAAGAGCGTAGCCAGAATGTAATTGTGATTGGGTAGATGGTCTCAAGCAGTTTTCTGGTAGGGACAGGTTGGGAGTGGGGCAGGGGTCTATTGGCCTTTTTGCAGGATTAACTTTAATCACCAAGATTCTTCTCAGAAGAGACTTGACCTCTTTCTGAGGATTTTGGTGTAATATTTCACTTCTGTTCTGACAAGGCTTTGTGAGGTCAGGATCCTTTGTAGGCCTATGGGTTGTAAGAGGTCTGTGGACTTTGTAATTCCTGAAGAGAGGTGAGATCAGCCAAGACCTGACTTCTGAGGAAGCTGTACCTGAACAGTGTCCCTAGTTCCTGATTTGTTTTCTGTGTGTGCCAGCATCTTTTCTGCTGGACAGAACCTGCTGCGAGTGGAGGAGAAATGGAGCCCAGCAGGGGTTTTCAAGGTGGAGGAGTTCTCCTGAGTGTGCACCCCAGGGAAGGTTCTAGTAGAGGGAATAGCAGATGTGAGGTCTCTGCCAAAGCCTTCAGTTTTTTGTCAGTGTCAGAAGCTGGAAGGGGTGGGTGTGGTTCTCCAGGTCAGGGTTGGGTAGAGGGTTTTGAGAGGAAGGATCTAGGCTTACAGGTCTGTGCTTTTCTGTCCACTGTCGCAGGGCCCTTCAGTTTTCCCGGCAGACAGCCTAGGGTTGCGGGACAGGCAGAAAGTGAGCCACTTGAGTTGGAGACAGTGAAGGATAAGCTTCAGCCTCACGGTTTCTCGTGTCCCCAGGGCCTGCCAAGTCCAGGGACGGCGAGCGCACGGTGTATTGCAGTGTTCACAAGCACGAGCCTCTTGTGCTGTTCTGTGAGAGCTGTGACACCCTCACCTGCCGGGACTGCCAGCTCAACGCCCATAAGGACCACCAGTGAGTATTGAGGCAAGATGGATGGGTGCTGCCTGTTCCCATGTTCAGCACCCAGGCCCACTTCTGTTTGTCCTCAGATACCAGTTTCTGGAGGATGCGGTAAGGAACCAGCGCAAGCTCCTGGCCTCGCTGGTGAAGCGCCTTGGGGACAAGCATGCAACGCTGCAGAAGAACACCAAGGAGGTTCGCAGCTCGTAAGTGTGGAAGCCAGGGCCATAGTTGGGGGCAGTTGCTGGGTGAGCACCTTCCTGACCTGGCTCACTCTGCTGCCCCCAGGATCCGCCAAGTGTCTGATGTACAGAAGCGTGTGCAGGTGGATGTTAAGATGGCCATTCTGCAGATCATGAAGGAACTGAACAAGCGGGGCCGGGTGCTGGTCAACGATGCCCAGGTATGCCCTGTTTGAGAGGGGAGGGTTTCTGGGTCCCATCTGTAGGCTGCAAACCCCATCTGCAGTGGGAGGGTTGTTTGGGGACTCGTATTTTCTGCTGGCTGCTGATGCCATTCTTGGTGTATTATTTCTTTTGTCTCCTTCTCTACCTGCAGAAGGTGACAGAGGGGCAGCAGGAGCGCCTGGAGCGACAACACTGGACCATGACCAAGATCCAGAAGCACCAGGAACATATTCTGCGCTTTGCCTCATGGGCTCTGGAGAGTGACAACAACACGGCTCTGCTGCTCTCCAAGAAGCTGGTGTGTGCTTCCGGGCGCCCGGGTGATGGGGTCCAGCCAGGTGCCGCTCAGCGCCCTGGGGCCTTGTTCACGGTCTGTGTGTTCATGCACTGCTCCTTTTTCAGATCTACTTCCAGCTGCATCGGGCCCTCAAGATGATTGTGGATCCTGTGGAGCCACATGGCGAGATGAAGTTCCAGTGGGATCTCAATGCTTGGACCAAGAGTGCGGAGGCTTTCGGTATGTTCCTTTCTTTTCTCTGCTGCATATTGCTATCATTCTAGATGTCGTTATCTTATACTAATTTTTTCTTTATATAATAGGTAAGATCGTGGCAGAGCGTCCTGGCACCAACTCAACAGGCCCCACGCCCATGGCCCCTCCTCGGGCTCCAGGGCCCTTGAGCAAGCAGGGTTCTGGCAGCAGCCAGGTGCGTAGGAGAGCGGGGAGGGGGGACCCTGGCAGGGTAGGATAGGGGGCAAGGGTCCTATGGAACACCTGCTCACTGAGGTCTACCTGCTTTGCCCACAGCCCATGGAGGTACAGGAAGGCTATGGCTTTGGTTCAGGTGAGTGCCTTGTAGGTGGGAGAGCTCCAGTGCTCTAGGTCTACCCCCAACTTGGTTTTTCTATTTTCTGAGCAGACGATCCTTACTCGAGTGCAGAGCCCCATGTGTCCGGTGTGAAGCGGTGAGTTTGGCTATCCTTTGGTGGAGCCAGGTGGGGATAGGGATGAGTGTGCTAACACCAAGCCGCACCCACAGGTCCCGCTCAGGTGAGGGTGAGGTGAGTGGCCTCATGCGCAAGGTGCCACGGGTGAGCCTTGAGCGCCTGGACCTGGATCTCACGGCTGATAGCCAGCCACCAGTGTTCAAAGTCTTCCCAGGCAGCACCACTGAAGATTACAATCTCATTGTTATTGAGCGTGGTGCTGCAGCTGCAGCTGCTGCTGGACAGCCTGGGACTGCTCCACCTGGGGCTCCCGGGGCTCCTCCACTGCCTGGCATGGCCATCGTCAAGGTGAGTCTGCCCCAGGTGACCTTGGCTGGGAAATGAACACTCAGCTCTGCATCCTACTGAACACCTCTTACCTCCTTGCAGGAGGAAGAGACCGAGTCGGCCATTGGAGCCCCGCCTGCTGCCACTGAGGGCCCTGAGACCAAACCTGTGCTCATGGCCCTGGCAGAGGGCCCTGGTGCGGAGGGCCCCCGCCTGGCCTCACCCAGTGGCAGCACTAGTTCAGGTCTAGAGGTGGTGGCTCCAGAGGGCACTTCAGCCCCAGTAGGTGGCCCCGGTGCCCTGGATGACAGTGCCACCATCTGCCGTGTCTGCCAGAAGCCAGGCGATCTGGTCATGTGCAACCAGTGCGAGTTCTGCTTCCACCTGGACTGCCACCTGCCTGCCCTGCAGGATGTGCCAGGGTGCGAGCTTGTGTAGGGTCTGTGCAGGGTGGAGGGCTGGGCTGGGTTCTGTGCAGCCCCTCATTCTCCTTCCATCCAGGGAGGAGTGGAGTTGCTCTCTCTGCCACGTGCTACCTGATCTGAAAGAGGAAGATGGCAGCCTGAGTCTGGATGGTGGTGATAGCGCTGGTGTGGTGGCCAAGCTCTCGCCAGCCAACCAGCAGGTGAGGGCGGGGCCCCACTCCTCTGAGAGTTGCTCAGCAGCCTTACCCCCTGACTCTTTGGCTCTGATGTCACGTGTCCTGTTCATAGAAGTGTGAGCGTGTCCTGCTGGCCCTGTTTTGTCATGAGCCCTGCCGGCCCCTGCACCAGCTGGCTACTGACTCCACTTTCTCCCTGGTGAGTCCTTGGGACTTAAGTGGGGAAATTGAGGGGGAGGGGCTGCCTGGTCTCACTTTTAGCCTGGCTTCTGTCTATAGGATCAGCCTGGTGGCACCCTGGACCTAACCCTGATCCGTGCCCGTCTCCAGGAGAAGTTGTCACCTCCCTATAGTTCCCCCCAGGAGTTTGCCCAGGATGTGGGCCGCATGTTTAAGCAGTTCAACAAGCTGACAGAGGTGAGCTTGGGGTAAATGGGGCTGGTGGCAGGGGGCGGGTCGGTGGGAGGAGGGAGAGCTAGGACCCACCTACTGCAATATGCCTGGCTCAGGACAAGGCAGATGTGCAGTCCATCATCGGCCTGCAACGCTTCTTCGAGACTCGCATGAACGAGGCCTTTGGTGACACCAAGTTCTCAGCTGTGCTGGTGGAGCCCCCACCGCTGAGCCTGCCTGGTGCTGGCCTGAGTGCCCAGGAGCTATCCAGTGGTCCTGGTGACGGCCCCTGAGGCTGCGGCCTCTCAGGCCAACGCAACGAGGCTCTGTTCTCTGTCCTATCAAATTCCCTCTTCCCGTGTCCCCATCTGGTGGCCTGGCTCCTACTTCTTGGTGGCCCCATCCCCCAGCCCTTCACAATATGGTTTTTACTTATGTGGATTTAATAAAAACTTCACCAGTTCTTTAGGCCTTATTTGGTGGTTGGTGGGGGCAGTGGTCCTGGGGCTTTGTCTTCTCAATTCCCTCCCTATGCCCTGATCGACAGAGTGTGTGCGGGAGCGTTTGCCCTCAGCCACCTTGGTGTCCATGGAGTAGAGAAGAGCATCCTTCTTGGGCCCTTCCCAATGTGGAGAGTGTTTCAGTTTGGGGGAGGGGTCACATGGCGCACACAGTGGAGGTTTTTTAGTGCGCTCTAGATGGGAAGGTCCAGGCTGACGTATGGGCAGGCAGGGTGGAACCCCAGATGAGTGCTGCATGGTGGCCATTCTTCCTGAGTGCTTCCCAGACTTGGGCAAACCATTTCTCATAATCAGATGGCACCACAGTGAGTGGTGGGTGGTTTGAGGATCCCTCGACTCAGAAGCCCAGACCTCCAGGGTATCTGGGAAGCTCACGGTCTTCAGTGTGATGGGCACTGGGGGCCTTGGGAGGGGTGCTGAAGCCGGGCTCACAGCTGACTTTCAGCCCCCAAACTGAACATCCTGGCAGACTTGAGCTGTCCACCCCAGCCTTCTTTATCTTATACCCCAATTAATGTGGCCCTTGGCCTTCTGCCATGCATGCCCCTTTACCACGCCTATATGTGACCTCTGTCCTAAGGGACCCCAGCCTGGCCCACATCAGGCCAGTCACACAGGCCTAGGAATTAGCGTCCAACCCTTTATTACAGAAGAAGTACAGTGAAACTGCCAGGCCTCCACTGCCTGCCTCCCTCCCACCAGGGTGGTACGGGGCGGTCAGTCCCTCCGCAGATTCTTGAGCCGCTCCTCCAGGTCTGCATCGGCATCTACTAGGGCTGAGGCTGCAGCTTCTGCTTTCCTGCCGCTGGCAGCCACACTGAGTGAGCCTCCGGTAGAAGGGAGGTCTGCAGAGAAGGGGGGTTAGGAGAGCCCCTGTAGGTAGGAATAATGCTGGGAGGGGAGGGGTCAGGGGCTGTAGGTGGACTGCTGGGTGGGACACGGCCCAAGGTCTGGTGTACTCACTTGACAGCTCGTCTGTCAGGCTCAATCCTAGCTCATCCAGGACCTGGGACACAACGGCGTCACTTGGGAAGAGAGAAGAATTTTATGAGGGCCAGGCATGTATGAGGACCAGGCATCCATCCCCACCTTCCTCACCCCTAGAGTCCCCTAACCTCTCCTCCTCATCTTCCTCATCACCCATGGCATCATCAATGGCATCATTCATCATCTCCTCTTTCATGTCCATGATCTCAGCCTGCCGCTCAAATTCCATCATGATCTTCTGGATTTGAGGCAACTTGAGCTGGAAGTGGGGTGTGGGGAGGGTGAGTCTGGTCCCTGATGTTATTTAATTCGGGGAGTAAGGGAGGAGGATTGGGAGAAGCGCACCTGTCTGTTCATGGTGCCCATGGCTTTGGTGACCCCCTTCATAGCTTGGGCCATCGAGTTGTTAGACTTCAGTGTCTGGATCTTCAGGGACACAGCCTGGATGTTGGCCCGCATCAACACAAATTTGCGCACGTAACGCCGAGTGCGCACCAGGTCTTTCGCCATGATCCGCACAGCATCCTGAGGAGTGGACACAGGTGGTCGGGAAAGTGGGCTGCGGGAGGAGACTGGCTTCCATCGCACCATTCCAGTTGATTTCAGAAATTTACATGTGGGTAAACCCAGTGGTCACTTCCCCCTCCTTCCAGCCAACATCGCTCTCGGGCCTCTTGGGTCACCACTCCACAGCCTCCTTTGCAGTTCACCTCTCTCACCCACAAATGCTGGGAGGAAGGCTGAGCTCACTCTAGTGATCCTTTTCCCTCCATATCTAGAGTCACACACCCTTGACTTACAATGTCTATTCCTGGCTGAAGAATTTGCCTCTTCCTCCACATCACACAGGCTCACGCCCCAAGCTCTTTATCCCAAATCACATACAAATCTATCCATAGCTCAGTTACTGACTTACCTAAATCTCTTCCTTGCCTTGCCTATTCTGGGAAATGGCACCTCTTAAGCCCATCTGCTCAGGTTCAAACTCTACCACCTGTCATGGGCTCTGCTCCCTAGTGGTTCAGGCTATTATTATTACTATTTTTTTTTACTTAGTTTTGACTGCAGCAAGCCCCATGTAGGGCTTGAACTCATGAACTGGGAGATCTGACCTGAGCCGAAGTTGGATGCTCCACCAACTAAGCCATCCAGGCGCCCCTCTTTTACTGGTCTCCAGGGCACAGTGTACTCCAGGCCACATCTCTTGCATTAACCCCTTTGACTCAGCTCTCACTGTGGCCCTTGTTTGTTTGTTTGTTTGTTTGTTTTGTAATATAGTTTATTGTCAAATTGGTTTCCATAGAACACCCAGTGCCCTCCTCCCCATTTTTCCCCTTCCCCTCCCCCATGGTCCTCTGTTAAGTTCCTCCTGATCCATATGTGAGTGAAAACATGGTATCTTTGTCTGACTTACTTCACTTAGCATAAGTGAGTTCCATCCACATTGCTACAAATGGTGAGGCCCTGGATTTCAACTGGTCTGGCCTACCATCTAATCTGACCTCACCTATCACTCCTTCATGGAACATTTGTTCCATCCGTTTGACACACTGATTCCTGGGATTTTCACAGGCTCGCTCACTATTACTCAAGGTTTGTGGCTGTGATACCACCTTTTGGGAAGCAGCCTTTCTGGATCCCCAAAGTAGGGAAGCCCTGCTCACCCTACATTTCTCTCAAGGCACCTATTTATTAATGTGTCCTGTCATAGTCTGTGGTTACAGCAGTGCCTGACCAAACAGCACCTAGCCCTGTGTCCCAGCCTTTGCCCAACTGAGCTCACCATCTGGCCCTGCTTGGCCATCTTCTTGATGTCTGCAATGATTTTCTTCTCCTGGGTCTCTAGCTTCTGTCGTTCACGGTCCAACTCTCGCATGGCACGGTTCAGGGCCCGCTGGTTCTGCCTCAGCAGTTCCTCCGGTGTCTTCCGGCGCCCAAACAACAGGTCCATGGTAGCAAGAGCCCACCAGTGGGCCTGTGCCAAGCGTGAAGCCTGGCTGCGAGGTGGTGGGGGGCCAGAAAAAGGGCAAGAAGAAGAGCAGGGATCAGGATGTGTATGGGGGGAGGTGATAGTTGGGGATCTTGGAAAATGGGAAGGGGTGAGTAGGGAGAGGAAGCGATAAGGAAGGCCCAAACGCAGCCTGGAATACGAGTAGCCCCATGGACACACGTGGGCCAACAAGATCTGAAAGTCCTCCACGACATACCCACCCCAGCCTTTCATCGTGCCCCCAAGTAGGTTCAAGGCTTCAGTCTTTCCAGATCATGGTGAAGCCCTGGAGTCTGATGGACTGAGACTGGAGGTGGATGTAGGAGGAAGGTGCAGTAGGGCATCTGGGACCCTGAGTGCCAAAGACAGGGCAATTGTGGGGACCCGACAGGGGTTGGAAGGATAAGTGGAGGGCCTGAGTGCCAAGAACAAAGTGGATATGGTGGGTTCTGAAGCTGATACTGTATGAATGGCATTCGGATTTGGAGGGTCCGAGTGGAGAGGGAACCTGGGTGTGGGGCACTGGAGAACCTGGCACACTATGGACGTGATGGACGCTGGAGGCTCTGTAGACCTAGAAGAGTTGGGGGATCCTTGGGAATCCCTGTACACCCAGACGGGAATGACGGGCGTTGGGGTGCCTTGTTGACCCAGGACAGAATCTGGGGGCGTGGGAAAGCTCGCACACCGAGAACGAGGTGGCCCGATGATAGTGCCAGGGTCCCGGGGAGGGGCGAGGGAGTCGACGCCCAGGTGAAGAGACCCTCGTATGCCGTCGCCCACGCACCCACCCGGGACCCGCGGCCCGGCAGGGGCCACTCACCGGAGCTGGGACGGGAATCCGCTTCCGCTTCCGGGTCACGCTCCTCTCACTCGTCTTTCAGGCGCGCCCACCAACAACGGCCCCTCTGTTCTTTCTGCCGTCGTCGCCGTTTCCGGAAAAGATGATGTGACGTCACACGCCCCGCCGGACCCGGAACGATAGGCGGGGACTAGAGCGCGCGTGCGTACACCTTCTATAGAGGACCGGCACCTAGGCGCATGCGCACCACATTTCGTCTCTCTGCAGCCTGCCTGAGGGTGTTCCATAGGTTCCAGCCGAGCCACGTCTGGGATCCCAGTCCCCGCTGGGTTGGTCCAGTATCGGGCGCCTTCCGCCTGGCCACCCCAGAGGTACCGCACCTCACCACTTCACCCACTAGAGGGCCCAGCTCATCCGACGGACCCTGACGTCTCCCTAATATTTCTGGACCTCAGGCACCTGGTAGCACCAGGGAGCGTTCTTGATGGGCCCAACCATGGCAGGAGGGGGCAGAGCTGGAATCGGCATAGCACGGACTTTCCTCTATGCTGGCCTACTAGCTAGGAAGCGAGTGGTTACTGGATCCTGCCCCTCACTGGTCCCAGATTGGATTCCTCCCACCTAGCCGGAAGCTCGGGGCGTGGTCTCCCTACTACCGCTCCCTCCCCCAAGGCTGATTCCAGGCACTGATAGCCTAATGAGGGGTATCCTAGTGCCATCGGTGACCACATATCTCCCACCACGCTTGCTTCAAGAGCCCTGGTGGACATCACCTGCCCCTCCCACCCCCACAGAAGGAAGAGACGGAAGCCATGCGGTAACATTCCCCTTTAATAGCCTGGTGGGACCTCCAGTGGTGGAGGGGTGGGGTTCCCAAGCCCCAGCCACCCAGTCCCCTTGGCCACCCACCCCAGAGCCCAGAGTGGGGGGCTGGACAGCACCCAGCTGGGGGCTAGACAAGCCAATTCATTTCCCATCGCTGAGCGGGTCGGGGGGAGGCAGCGCCGACCTT
>PISW01010661.1:0-47723 GCA_004023785.1 Mungos mungo | reverse complement strand
TTATCGATTTTGTTTATTTTTTCAAAGAACCAACTCTTGGTTTCATTGATCTGCTCGACTGTTCTTTTGGATTCTATATTGTTTATTTCTGCCCTGATCTTTATTATTTCTTTTCTTCTGCTGGGTTTGGGGTGCTCTTGCTGCTTCCCTTCTAGTTCCAGTAGGTGCTCTGTTAAATTTTGAATTTGCGCTTTTTCTAATTTGTTGAGATTGGCCTGGATTGCAATATACTTTCCTCTTAGGACTGCCTTTGCTGCATCCCAGAGATTTTGGATTGTTGTATCTTCGTTTTCGTTGGTTTCCATATATTTTTTAATTTCTTCTCTAATTGCCTGATTAACGCAATCATTCTTTAGTAGGGTGGTTTTTAACCTCCACATTTTTGGAGGTTTTCTGGACTTTTTCCTGTGGTTAATTTCAAGTTTCATAGCATTGTGATCTGAAAGTGTGCATGGTATGATCTCTATTCGTTTATACTTATGAAGGGCTGCTTTATGCCCCAGTATGTGATCTATCTTGGAGAATGTGCCATGTGCACTCGAAAAGAAGGTGAATTTCCTCTCTTCAGGATGCAGAGTTCTAAATATATCTATCAGTTCCATCTGTTTCAATGTGTCATTCAGGTCCATTGTTTCCTTAGTGATTTTCTGTCTGGTTGATCTATCCATTGCTGTCAGTGGGGTATTAAAGTCCCCTGCAATTAGCACATTTTTGTCACTAAGATTGTTTCTTTCTGTGATTAATTGTTTTATGTATTTGGGTGCTCCCAAATTTGGCACATAGATATTTATAATTGTTAGCTCTTCCTGATGGAGAAATCCTGTAATTATTATATAATGTCCTTCTTCATCTCTTGTTACTGCCTTTACTTTAAAGTCCAGTTTGTCTGATATAAGTATGGCTACTCCAGCTCTCTTTTGGCTTCCAGTTGCATGATAGATATTTCTCCATCCCTTTACTTTCAACCTGAAAGTGTCTTCTGGTCGAAAATGAGTCTCTTGTAGACAGCAAATAGATGGGTTTTGTTTTTTTATCCATTCTGCTACCCTGTGTCATTTGGTTGGAGCATTCAGTCCATTTACATTCAGTGTTATTATTGAAAAATGTGGGTTTAGAGTCATTGTGTTCTCCCTAGAGTTCATGTTTATAGTGGTGTCTCTGGCACTTTGTATTCTTGGCAACATTTCCCTCATAGAGTCCCTCTTAGGATTTCCTGTAGGGCTGGTTTGGTGGTCATGAATTCTCTCAATTTTTGTTTATTTGGGAACACTTTTATCTCTCCTTCTATTTTGAATGGCAGGCGTGCTGGATAAAGGATTCTTGGCTGCATGTTTTTTCTGTTCATCACATTGAAGATGTCCTGCCATTCCTTCCCGGCCTGCCAAGTTTCATTAGATAGGTCTGTAACCACTCTGATAGGTTTCCCTTTGTATGTTAGGGCCCTTTTCTCCCTAGCTGCTTTCAGAATTCTCTCTTCATCTTTATATTTTGCCAGTTTCACTATGATATGTCGTGCCAAAGGCCGATTCAAGTTACGTCTTAAGGGGGTTCTTTGTGCCTCTTGAATTTGAATGTCTATTTCTTTTCCCAGATTTGGGAAATTCTCAGTTATAATTTGGTCTAGTATCCCTTCAGGACCTTTCTCTCTGTCTTCCTCTTCAGGAATTCCTATGATACGGATGTTGTTCCGCTTGATTGTATCACTCAGGTCTCGAATTCTCTTTTCCTGCTCCTGGATTAATTTCTCTCTCTTTTTTTCAGCTTCCTCTTTTGCTAGAACTATATCTTCTAATTCACCTATTCTTCTCTCTGCCTCATCAATCCTTGAGGTGGCTGCCTCCAGTTTGGTATTCACCTCATCTATAGCCTTTTTTTTTTAAAATGTTTTATTTATTTTTTTGAACAGAGAGAGACAGAGCATAGAAGGGGAGGGGCAGAGAAAGAAGGAGACACAGAACTGGAAGCAGGCTCCAGGCTCTGAGCTAGCTGTCAGCACAGAGCCCGACGCGGGGCCCGAACCCATGAACGTGAGATCTGACCTGAGCCGAAGTCGGAGGCCCAATCAACTGAGCCACCCCGGCGCCCCTATAGCCTTTTTTAACTCATCACACCTATTTTCAAAGTGCCTAGTCATTGTCTCAGTTGATGCTTTGATGCTTTTCTCAACCCCAGTGATTAATTTTATGACAAGTTTTTTAAATTCTTGATCTGGTATGTTGTCTAGATCTGCCTTGAGCAGTTCTGTGGCTGTGACTTCCTCCTGGAGGTTCTTCAGGGGAGAGTTCCTTCGTTTTCTCATTTTTGCTAGTTTTCTGTCTCTTTTTACCTTTAGAAAGCTCGTTGTGCACTGTGCACCTGTTAATATTTTTCTGTTAAAGGAGGCTTATTGACTGTCCAGGGCCTGTCGTTTCAGGAAATATTCTTTTAATGGTGTCTCTCAGTTTCTCTTGTTGTGCCTTTGAATATTTTATTTCCCTACTCAGCAATATTTGGGACTCACTGTCATGCACACTTTGGCTTGTTTCTTGGTGTAGCCCTAAGAAGGAAAACAGACAGACAAATACAGAGGGAACGGTAACACACAAACGCACAGACAAATCAAACAAACAAACACATTAAAAGGGGGAAAGAAAAGAAAGAAAATGGAGAGGAAAGAGACAAAAAGAAGAGAAGAAAAGAAAAAAAAAGAAAAAAAAGAAAGGGGGTCAGAGACAACAAAGGACAGTGGACAGTCTAAAAGTGTAAGACCAGTTGAGGGGAGAGGTAGGGATGAGATATAGGAGAATATATCTGGATTGGAAGAAGGTTAAAAAAGGGAGAGAGGAGAAAGGAAAATAAGGAGTAAAAATTTTTTAAAAAATTTAAGTAAAAAAAGTAATAATTAATAATAAAAAATACGTTCAGGAAAAGAATAAAAGGAAAAAAATGAAGAAAAAAAGAAAAAGAAAAAAATTATTAAAAGAACCCCAGCAGCTCCCCCTCGTGGATAGGCGTGGTTTGGTGTGGTAGGTCTCAGAGGCTGTTCTCAGAGGCTCCGCCTTGGTGTCTGCAGAGATTAGATAGGCGGCACGCCAAGCTCCACCGAACTAGGAACTGTAGGCCACTCTAATGAGTCCAATCTCCTTGTGCCACAGTTGAGGCGAGTTGTATTTTCCAGGCCCACCTAGGTTCAAAGTTCCAGTCCATGCACTTTTATGCTACTACAGATAAGATGTATTTGCTTTGTTGGCTGGCTTACTTAGGGGGAGGAATTGGTTTGTCTTGGCTCAGGCAGGAATTTCAGCTGCCCCTGCCTGAGGCGAGATGCGCAGCAGGAGGTGAAATGTGCGCTGTCGTCACAGACCCTACCCCCAGCCAGGATCGCATTAGCGTTGGGGGAGGAATGAGTGTGCAGCTGTTGCTGGAGGTGCCGGGAGCTGCTGGAAACGAGCTGGGAGCTCCTGCAGCCTGAGCGCCCGCCCAGGTGTCCACCACCGCCAATTCCCTGCCAGGATCGCGCAGAGGTGGGGGCTGGTTTTTCCCTGTTGGCACTTGGGTTTCAGGATTTGCACCGCCGATGCTGGGGGTGAGATGCACCATGGAAATGAGGTGCGTGCTCCCACTCCCAAAACCGAGGTCAAGTGAGTGCCCCTGACATCGCCACTGCCACGGCCGCCGACTCCTCGCCAAGATGGCGCAGGGCTGGAAGCTGTTCTTTCCCTTGCACCACCTGGGTTCGGGATTTGGGCTAACCAGCAGTTATCTATGGAATGAGCTTCTCTCGCCAAGCGCGGTTAAGCGTTCTTTACCTCTTCCCCAGGGACAGTACTATGAGCGTGTTCAGTTTTTCTGTCTCTTCCCTTTGTCTCTCGGGCTCTGCGCGCTTGCCTCACATTGGGCTGGGGCTCCCACCTCCCCTGCCCGTCTCGGGCTGGCCCATTTTCCAATCTCCCCAGTTCGCACTCACTCATTCAGGTATCCTTGAGGTTGTCTTCTTTCTGGATTCTGTATTTTCTCCTTCTGCTCTTGCAGATGAGAGTAATGTCCTTCTCAGTTCAATAGATGGGGCAGATGAAGTTTACAGAGCTCCCTTCCTCTCTGCCATCTTGGCTCCTCCTCTACTTATTTGTTTTTTGTTTGTTTCGGTAAATCTGGCAACCCTACCCTAAGAGGACTCTTGTCACTGTCTGGAGGAGTTTTAGATTGTCACAACCGATTGAGTGGGAAGTACTGGTTTTTTTTTAATGATTTATTTATTTTTGAGAGAAAGAGACAGCAGTGGGCAGGGAAGGGTCAGAGAGAGAGGGAGACACAGAATCCGAAGCAGGCTCCAGGCTCTGAGGTAGCTGTCAGCACAGAGCCTGACGCGGGGCTTGAACCCACAAACCCTGAGATCATGATCTGAGCTAAAGCCGGACGCTTAACTGACTGAGCCATCCAGGTGCCCCCATGTGGGAAGTACTATGGACATTTCGTAGGTTGAAGCCAGGGACGCTGCTAAATAACTTACAATGTACAGGACAGTCCCCACAGAAGGAATTTTCCATCCCAAATTGTCAGTAGTGCTCAGGTTGAAAAACCTGATACTTGAACAAATGATCTCCAAATTTTTTATTATCACAAACTCTCCTTAAACATTTTATAACATGAACCCATATTATCAATACATTGTATGCATGTAATAATGTCCTAATTTGTCATGGACATTTTTAAATCATAAAAATGTTTTAAAATTTAAACATTAAAGGATAAGATGAAGATGAAAGAAACACAATATTTTAAAATATAAAACTCTGTTTATTATGTATACAAAACCCCCTTTTTGCTCCCACGACCTTTTTTCTACACATAATTTGATTTTAATTCACTTTGGAAAGGTGGTTTAATATACTATATTATTAATATTTTCAAAGTTTGTATCTATGATCTATTACTTGGTTTTAATGGAAATGAAACTCGCAAAGATAGAAAAGATCCAAGTGGAAAAATATTTAGCTGGGCTGACTCAAATATGAAAGTAAAAAATTTTTAAATGTTTATTTATTTTGGGAGAGAGGGAGAAGTTGAGTGGGGGGAGGGAAAGAGAGAGAGAGAGAGAGAGAGAGAGAGAGAGAGAGAGAGAGAGAGAGAGAGAATCCCAAGCAGGCTCTGCACAGTCAGCACAGAGCCTGATGTGGGGCTCGAACCCACTAACCTTGAATGGTGACCTGAGCCAAAACCTAGAGTCAGACGCTAAACCAACTGAGCCACACAGGAACCCCAAACATGAAACTAATTTTTAAGTCCCATTCAATTTTATTGTAGTCTAGCTAGTTAGTTTTTATATTCCATGATATCAATCAGTTGCATTTGCAAATTAATCAGAAGATGTTATATTTTTAACAAATATATTTAAAATCCTCTGAATCTCTATTTTATTTGGATGATTCTTAGACACAGTAGAAAAGTATTTCCAAAGTTTTATGTGTGCAAATATGAGCCTTTTTATAAGTGACATACTTTCAGTAAGATGCCTGGATGGCTCAGTCCGTAGAACACATGACTCTTGATCTTGGGGTCCTGAGTTTAAACCCCATGTTGGGCATAGAGCTTACTTAAAAAATATCAATTTATATATTTTTTTCTCTGTATTTTTTGGCAAAAAACAACCCACCAAAATATAAACATTTCTTAATATCACTTTTCAAAAGATTTGTTTGTATTAGCTTTCAAAAAGCAATTGTTTTCTCATTCATTACACTATTAACTTAGCTTGAAGGAACAGTTTTGAAACATGGGAGTTTTTTGTATTTATAAAGTAGCATACTACTGACAGCCACCTTATTGAAAAAGTCAACAAAGTTTGAATGTTTGTCTTTTTTGTTTGTTTGGTTGGCTTTTTTAGCCAGAGAGAGAGAGCGAGCACGAACAGGGGACAGGGGCAGATGGAGAGGGAATCCCAAGCAGGCTCCATGCTCAGCACAGAGACCCACTTGGGGCTCAATCCCACAACCCTAGGATCACAACCTGAGCTGAAATCAAGAGTCGAACACTCAATCAGCTGAGCCACTCAGGCACCCCAGAATGTTTGTCTTTTTGTAGAAGAAAAGTCAAAGTTATTTATAGGTTTTGACAACTATTTTAATACTTTGACCAGAAATGCCTAGCAAATCTCTGAGTGAAGCCAAATATCTTTGTCATCAGTCCCCATTCCATCATAGACCACTGTGATTATAAAGATTCTGCTATTTAAGTCTTGTTTCTACCAAAACGAACACACTGATGTCATCCCATGAGCACAAAAAATGTATGCCGGGCAAGCACCACTATCAGTCCATCTGCACTGTGGAACTCCTATGTCTCCCTCAAGATACCAGAATGACTCACGACCAGCTGGCATCCAGACCAAATAAGGATACCAGTGTCCATCCGTATATTAAATAGTAGCAAATCTGAATTTCTTAAATTTTTTAGATTTAAAATGTAAATAGAAATGTAACATTTTATTTTCACATCCAGACAGACCATCATGTACACTCTAGCTGTGTCTATCCTACTCCACTCTGGGGACAAGTTCTTTAGAAGATGGGGTAGCTTGGGCCCATTTCCATGCTATTGCTGAGGAACGCGAGGCCTAGACAAGGTTGCAGTAAACTGAAGTCAGGAGAGGCCTGGGTTAGAGCTTAAGAAATTGGCGCCATCCTTCATCAGCTATTCAGTCTTGTGCATAATATATAATCACAGTCCTTTTGTTTTTACATTTGTAAAATGGAATATTATAAAGTGGAGATAATACCTCATGGGGGTTGATGTAAGAATTAAATAAAATAATTTTGTTAATATAACCATAATACCACACATAAACTCTCACAAACCAAGCACATTCCCCAAACCCTTGCCCTTAGCCTTGACCTCCATCCTCCATTTATGAGGATCCTGGAGGCCATCAGTTGAGAACTCCTTTAACTTTAAGGCATCACAAAACTCCCCTTATCCAACCATAGGGCTTTCACTGTGCTCTGCAGCCATCTCATGGTATCTCCTCATGAACCTTGTTCCATCAATTATCCCTTTTTTCCTATGTATGAATCCATTTCAATGCTACTGGCCTTTCCCCACTAAGTTGGGAACTATGTCCAAGTGTTTCCCAACACTGAAAAAATGGGAAAAAAAAGTTTTTAACTTAGGTAATAAGCTAAAATCCATATTTATGTTCTTCCTTTATTTCTGAAAGGAAACTATAAATAATAGCTTATTTGGTAATTATTGATCTACTTCATTATTTTAAACTGCATAACATAATGTTCCATAATCAGCAAATATTTCTTGAGCATCTACAATGTTCTCTGTACTAAAGATATAGAAGTTTACAACCTGGAGTGGGAAGCAGAAAGTTAGTGAGGTAAACAAGTAAAATATATAATATGTTAGATGGTGAGAAGTACTTTTAGTGTAAATTTTTTTTAATGTTTAATTTACTTTTGAGAGAGAGAGGGAGAGAGAAACTGCACAAGTGGGGGAATGGCAGAGGGAGAAAGGGAGACACAGAATCTGAAGCAGGCCTCAGGCTCCAGGCTCTGAGCTGTCAGCACAGAGCCTGACTTAGGACTCAAACCCATGAACTATGAGATCATGACCTAAACCGAAATTGGATGCTTAACCAACTGAGCCACCCAGGTGCCCCAAATACTTTGAGTTTTAAATAGAGTGGTCATAGAAAGCATCTCTGGGAAAAGTGACATTGAATAAAGATTAAAAGAAGGTGAAGGAGAAGCCCTTGTGGGTATCTAGGGGAAGAACATTCCAAGAAGAGGAAATAGCAACTGCAAATGTCCTGAGGCGGGAGAATGCTTGTCCTTCAGTTATAATTAACAATATCCATATATGAGTGACATTAATTACTACTCGCATTCAGTAAAGATCTTATCTGAATATACTAAACCAAAAGAGTAAATTGTAAAGTTAACAGCAAACCAGCAATTCTTATATAAAATAAGAGGAATCAAGAGAGAGATTCTTTTTATGTACACACAGAAAAAGTTACAAGAAAATATGAATTGCTGTTATTGCGCTCATTTCTATAAGTGGTCACAAGGTCCTAGTTGACATTTATAACTGCTGTCTTCCACTATCCATTGATTATTTCCTTTGCCCTCCACTAGAACCCATGGGTTTTATTTGGTGGGGTGAACAAAACTTTCATTCCTGAATCTCTTTCAGGGCCCTACTTTTTTCTGATTGCTTTAATTTCCCATTAATCTTTCCTATTAGATGTGGAAGTGCTCAGAGAATCTCCTGGATTCCAGAGAAAATCTTGGGAAACTGTCCCTATTATGTAACAGAGATCCAGTTCCCCCTTGATATTTAAGATCAATCACCTCACTCTGTGAGTAATCCATTTTTGGCTGTTGGTTCCATGGCATGAAGAGCCCAAAATCGCTAGGTGACATCTCAGCTTCCCATTCAATGGAACTATTATTGTGTTTATGGTAGAAGCGTTTCTTTGTTGGAACTAAGACTTCCAAGCCAACAGAACTCAAAGTTGCAGAAATGGGGAGTAAAAATTCTGGAAGTAAATTATTAGGTTTAAGAATGGGGAAATCCACTTCCATTTCCAACCTTTGATTTGTGGATCTGTTCATTCTGGCTACAGAAGAGACTGCATTATACATTGAAGGCTATATTAATGTTGTAAGATAATCCCAGTCTTTCAAGATGTCACCTCCACATTGGCATTGGCATTGAAACCAAACCATCACAAGGCTGTTCAAGTATTCCATCAGAGCAGCTGCTTCTGGATAATGGGGTATGTGGAAAGATCAATGAATTCCACAGACATGAGCCCATTACCACACTTCTTTTTTGGTGAAATGTGTGTCCTCAGGCACCTTCCTACACTGTTGTTGGAAATGTAAACTGGTGCAGCCGCTCTGGAAACAATGTGGAGGTTCCTCGAAAAATTAACAATAGAACTCCCTTATGACCCAGCAATAGCACGGCTAAGGATATACCCAACGGATACAGAAGTGCTGATGCATAGGGGCACATGTACCCCAATGTTCATAGCAGCACTGTCAACGATAGCCAAAACATGGAAAGAGCCTAAATGTCCATCAACTGGTGAATGGATCAAAAAGATGTGGTTTATATATACAATGGAATTCTACATGGCAATGAGAAAGAATGAAATCTGGCCATTCATAGCAATGTAGAGGACCTCAAGGGTGTCATGCTAAGTGAAATAAGTGAAGCAGAGAAGGACAGATACCATATGTTTTCACTCATAAGTGTAACAGAAGAAACTTACCAGAGGACCATGGGGGAGGGGAAGGGGGAAAATAGTTTGGGAGAGGGAGGGAGGCAAACCATGAGAGACTCTTGAAAACTGAGAACAAACTGAGGGCTGATGGGGGAGGGTGAGAGCGGAAGCGGGGTGATGGGCATGGAGGAAGGCACTTATCGGGATGAGCACTGAGTGTTACATGGAAATCAACTTGACAATAAACTATAAGAGGAAAAAAAGAATCTATCTTTACAAGGAAGCATCATTTACTGTGACAGATGGATGAAGGATAGGGAACACGTTGGGTAGAGGACAATTTCCTGGGTGGCACTATGTGATAAATTTGTATCTGGGTAGAATACCAACGTCCTCTTTCAGTCATTTCTTCCTGCCTCTCCTCTGGACTCATGTATTTGTAGTGTTAAGAAACTATGGCTGGACAGCAGTTTAGCAGGCATTCATTATGTGCCTAGTATGTGTTATCTCAGACTGAAAATGGTTAACAATACACTTAATATTTGTTTTGTTTTACTGACTCCTGTCCAATTTTTACTGAAGGATTCAGGAGGAACAATATTATGTGTACATTTCTTTCCCAAAGCAATTTATTTGTGTGCATCTCTATGTTTGTTTTTTTTTTTAGTTAAGCAATTAGAGGGGTGCCTGGGTGGCTCAGTAGATTGAGCATCTGTCTTCGGCTCAGGTAATCTCAGTTTGTGGGTTCGAGCCCCACGTCAGGCTCTGTGCTGACAGCTCAGAGCCTGGAGCCTGCTTCTGATTGTGTCTCCCTCTCTCTCTGACCCTCCCCTGGTCACGCTGTCTCTCTCTCTCTTTCTCTCTCAAAAATAAATAAAAAACATTTAAAAATGTTTTAAATAATAAATTAAAGAAGCAATTAGAACTTAGAAATTGTAGAAAACGAATTCTCATTTCAGTCTCTATTCCTTAAATAAGCAAAGGCATAAAAATCATTATTCTGGGATTTTCTTTAAATGCTTTCTATTTTATACAGTACTGATACATGATATTTAGTCTCAACATGATTGAGAACATGTTGCATGGCACCAGAAGTTTGTTTGCTTATTTATTCATTTATTTTTATTAAATAAGATCATAAAATGAAAAAAAAAAAAGAAGAAATGTGCTTCCTGATTAGAAGCAACACCATATCAAATACCATTGTACTAAATACAGCATTTTGGTTAAGTCCGTGGATGAAGGTGCTGACAGAAGCATCACATGAGCAGGGAAGACACAATTCATTCCCATAATATGCACCTATTTCACTAAAGACAGGTTGCTGTTACCTCTGCGATATAAGGGGTCCAGTGTAACCAATTTGCTACTAACTGGCTGACTGCTGCCTAGAAAATGTCATATTGAGGGTCCAGCCTAAGTCTTTATTGCAAGTATGGGAGGCTTACTGGGGGCTTAGCCAGGTCAGACTTATTGAGGGGAAGCTGACGTTGCTGAATCCATGCACAGTCTTTATCCCTATTACATGGCCACATTGTACTTGAGCTCCTTGAACAAACACTGTTGTGTCTAGAAAAAGGTAGAGTGACATTTATACTAAGTGTCCTCTTGTCCATCTGATTGAGAGCCTCCCCTGCAATAGATTATCTATTGTGAGCATTTTTATTGAACTCAGATATCGTCACAGCCTACCCATTGGAAAGGTCCAACCACACCTTCTTTCTAGTTATCTTCAAAGGCCTCTGTTCTTTCCAAGTCTCTAAGCATACAGTGAAATCGTTAACAACTACCAATTAATTAATCAGTATATATCTGTTCTTCTGGCTAGTTCACCACCCAGATAGAGTGGACAACCAAGAGTATTTTTTGGAGATCTACCCACTGAGAAGATTTTGCTTCACCACTATCTTTCAAGGATTTTCCATTTGAGGGTTTTAATGCTACAGCAGTCTTTCCTGTTGGATGCAGAGGTATCTGAAAATTAGGCATGACACATGTAACTTACATTGGTTGATTTTCAAATGTTAAATCAACCTTCAGTTCCTCAAATAATTTTTGTCTTTTTTTTTTTTTTCTTGACCATTCTGACTGGAGACATGTGGGTTTTATCAATATAAAAAAAAACAGCTTTTGTTTAAATTGTTTATTGCTATTTTTGTCTATTTTGTTGATTTCTGCCTTTATCTTGATTATTTCCTTCTATTTCCCTTGGGCATAATTTGCTCTTATTTTCTAATTCCTTAAGGTGAAAATGTAGATTGTTGATTCTAGATCTTCTTTTAATATATAAACATTTAAAGCTATAAATTTCCATGTAAGCACTGCTTTATCTGTATCCCACAAATATCAAAATGTTTTCGTTAACATCCATTTAAAAATATCTCCTTTTTAAATTATTTTTAAATTTTTTATTGTTCATTTTTGAGAGAAAGACAGACAGAGAATGTCCAGGGGAGGGGCAGAGAGAGAGGGAGACACAGAATCCAGAGCAGGCTTCAGGCTCCAAACTGTCAGCATAGAGCCTGACACAGGGCTCAAACCCACAAACCATGAGATCATGACCTGAGTCCAAGTCAGATGCTTAACCACCTAAGCCACCCAGGCATCCCTAAAATTATCTTCTAATTTCTCTTGATTTTTTTGACTTGTGGATTATTTAGAAGTATGTATACTGATTCCAAATGTTTTTAGTTTTCTTAGAATCTTGCTATTTATAACTAATCCTAGTGTCAGACAAACTTCCTTTTAAATTTTCAATGTTTAAAAATGTATCAGTACTTGTACTTTGGCTTCACGTATAGTCCACCCCGGTGAAAATACCATTGCACTTGAAAAGAACGTGTACTGTGTAGTTGTTGGGCCTAGAGTTCTATTAATGTCAATTAGCAAAGTAGTGAATTGTGATGTTCAATTCTTATATGTCTTTGATGGTTTTCTACCTGGTTGGATTGTCAGGTTAAAGAGTCTAAAAGAAAATTCACCTCATGCTATTCCTTGTAAGTGTGGATCTGTTTGCTTTTGTTCACTCTCCAGTGCCTTCAGGGACTTGGTTTTTTGGTGTATTTTGTCCAGAGTTTATGCTAGTACAGCACAAGGCCTTACTAGGACACCCCATATTGGGGTAATTCCAATAACATTTTATTAAGCTGTCTATTTAACTTAGGACACCAAGATCAGTAATCCACTGCCAAAGTTACATATCAAAACTTTCTGAATACCATTTCAGTTCTGCTACTCCTTATGATAATTGTGTCCACATTGGTTCTTTTATTTTTACTGTTTAAATAAGCCTTTTATTTTAGAATATTGTAGGTTTACAGGAACTTGTGAAGATAGAATAACGAGTTCCCATATATTCATATATCCCGCACCCAATTTCCCCTGTTATTAACATGTTATCTTACTATGGTAGCTTTGTCATAGTTAATGAACTAATATCATTACATTATTATTAATTAAAATTATTTAGATTACCTTAAATTTTACCTGATAATCCTTTTTGTGTTCCAGGATCTCATCAAGGATACCACTTTACATTTAGTTGACATGTCCCCTTAGGTTCCTCTTGGCTGGGACTTTTCCTTGTCTTTGATGACCTTGAAGTTTTGAAGAGTACTAATTAAGTGTTTTTTAGAATGTCATTCAACTGGGATTTGTCTGATGTTTATCCCAGACTGGGGTAGTCTGTCCAGCTCAGTTAGTAGAATATCTGACTCTTAATCTCAAGGTCATGAGTTCAAGACCCACAGTTAGGTGTAGATACTCAAAAAAAAAAAAAAAAAAAGAGGTGAGAGCCAGAAGCAAAAAAGCCTGGGGTTTTGTGTTGTGGGAGGAAGGCTAGAATGCCATTTTCATCAAATTATATCACGGATTTTGCTATGGACTGAAATGTGTCCTCCCTTAGCCCCACAAATTCCTATTTTGAGCCCTAGGCTCCAATTTGGAGATAAGACCTTTAGGAAGTAATTAAGATTAAATGAAGTAGTAAGGGTGGGGCCCTAATCCAATAGGATTAGTGTCCTTATAAAAAGAGACACCAGAGATCTCCCTCTGCTCATCACCTGAGGACACAGTGAGAAATACGCCATCTACAAGCTGGGAAGAGAGTTCTCAGCAGAAACAGAATTAGCCTTCCCCTTGGTCTTAGATTTCTCAGCCTCCAGAACTATGAGCAATAAATTCCTATTCTTTAAGCCATCCAGTCTGGCATTTTGTTATGGCAGTTTATTTAGGAAGTCATACAGTATGACTTATAACCTTGATAATGTGGCTGAAGCAGTTTTGCCAGATTTCTTCAGTGTAAAGTCACTCTTTCCTCCCCTCTTGTCATATTGTATTCTTTGTTGTTGCTGCTGTTGTTGTTCTTGTTGCTATTGTTTCAAAGATTTTATTTTTAATTAATCTCTACACCCAACATGGGGCTCAGACTCAGAATCCTGGGATCAAGAGTCACATGTTCCACCAACTGAGCCAGCCAGGGGTCCCCATACTATACTCTTTGGATAGCAGTCCACACATTGTCTCTTGACCCGTGTTGTCTTTGGCCTCTGCTGCTTCAGGATCCCATATCTCCATTGAAATCAGGAACCCATCTCAACTGTAACTTCTTCCTTTATCAAATCTGTCTACAGGAAACAGCCACCACATAGTTTACAGGGATACTGGTGCCCATCTACTAATATATATCTCAATGCTTTGTTGTAGGTAGTGTCCTCTGGGATTTCTTAGGTAAGACAGTGAGTGGGTGGCAATTTGTACAGGACAGATGTACTCCAATATTCTATTTCCTTAAGTCTTTCAAGCTGTCTTCTAAGTTATAACAGACAGTTCTTACATATCAACTTCATTGAATGCAGGTCACTACTTCAAATTACAGTCAGCCAACTGTTAGAGCCATTTCCAGCTGCACAAGCTAACACATTAAATCTGGAATTGTAAAAGTGCTCATCAATTGAGTTGAATTGAATTGAATTGGTTAATAATCCACCCAAATCTGGTGTTAGATTGTCTTCTTTGTTTATTTCTTTCTTGAAAAGAAAGAATCCATCTTTCACATATTCTCCAAGTCTGAAAATATAAGTCAGCAAAATATTGCAATAGTAACCACAAGTCATTTCTTCCCAATTAGACTTGGAACATGTTGAGATCTGACTCTAGTTATGGATCTAGACCAGGGGTCCTTGACTAGGAATGAGGTTTTTCTTCTTTCTCCCAGGGTACATTTGGAAACGCCTGAGAACATTTTTGGTTGTCACAACTTGGGCTTGGGGATGTGTCACTAGAGCTAGTGGGTAAGAGCTGCTGCTAAATATCTTACAATGAATGCACAGGACATCTGACAACAGTTGTCCACAGCCCAACATATTGACAAACCCTGATCTACAGGTAACAATGAGAGGTTGGAATGGAACTTGAGGAAAATAGACATCATTTAGATGATGTTATTACAGGGCTTTTAAGCAAGGAATGGAAGTCTGTCTCTACTGATTTTTTTGGAGTTTAAAGAGATTTTGGCGCTCAAGAATCTTAACTTTGAGCCAACTCAAATGTCACCATTCCAGTTTCAGTGTCATCCACTTCCCCATCAATATCCTATCTTTCACTAGAGAGTTCTGGCATGGCTATGAAATCAACTGATGTTGTAATTCTGAAATCTGCAGACTTAAATTGTATTCAATTTTCAGCAAGATTTGTTTGTAAGTATTAAAAATAAAGGATTCTCTAGGACTGCCATAGAAGTTTTCTCTGTCACTTGAACTGAATGTTTAATGACTTGAACTTTCCATTTCTTTTTTTAATATATTTTTTAAATGTTTATTTATTTTTGAGAGACAGAGAGACAGAGCCTGAGCAGGGAAGGGGCAGAGAGAGAGGGAGATACAGAATCCAAAGCAGCCTCCAGGCTCTGAGCTGTCAGCCCAGAGTCTGATGTGGGGCTCGAACCCATGAACCGCGAGATCATGACCTGAGCTCAAGTCGGACACTTAACCGACTGACCCACCCAGGGGCCCTAAACTTTCCATGTCTTATATAAGTTCTTTGGCGAGTATAAATGAAGCCACTCCCAACGTAGAGTTGTTACAGTCGCCATTACCATCAAATAGTCATATGTGGCTCCAAAGCACTTGCTTTAGTGAGCACTTTAACACAAATGACTAAAGGTGATAAGTTGAGCATTTATGATGCCACTACATCCCATTTCCCATTGACAACTTGCTCAACATTGAGTTTGAATTTAAGGATATAAGCAAATCAACCCCAAATCCTATAGCTGAAAGTCAGTCTCCTAGAACTATTCTTGGGACCATTTTCTGTATTAGTCAGTATTCAACAAACAGACTGTAGCAGTTAGCTTAACCAAGAATATTTATACAAAGAGTTATTGGAAATATCACAGGCACTGGGGAATTGAAAAGAGAAAGTGGAACAAAGAACTGCAAGAAATAAATGGGGAAATAAAGGTTCAAGGTTGGGATTATTGGGATTAAACCGTTGAAGGAGGGGCCCTAGAGGGCTGGAATATAATATTCCAGGAGTATCAGCTTCCTGACTTCTACTGTACCTCAGTAGCTATCAGTGGGCCCCTTCGGGACTCAGATCTCTGAGGAGGGCCGCTGCCTAGCTGGTACTGGTGTCTCTGAGGAATGTAAGAAGTCTACTTCTGGGAGCACAGAAAGGAGTCTAAGACCGCTGCTGGCACGAAGAACTGTTGCCTGGGTGACTCCAAGAGAAATAGGAAGCGAACAGGAAGGAGCAGTCCCTTCTCCCTTCCTGCCTCTCATCTCCCACTATTGGCAGAACTAACAGAGAGCCAGGCTGGTGAAGGAAAAATGTGAAACGCGGAGACCCAGCCTCAGCATCACAAAACTAAGCATAAATGGATTGGCTTGAAACTGAAGAACCGTTTCTTTATAACCAGTACAGTTAGACCATCATTGCTCAAATTATATATGAAAAGATGAGCGGGAAGCAGGAGTCTAGGACATTTCACAGATTTCTAGCATTAGTAACTGAATGAACAGTGGAGAAAGGTAGAATAAATGCGGAGTTAGGAGTTAGAAAGGAGCTAGTGTGCAGCATGTGAAAAGATCTGCTGGGGTTGATAAATTTAGTTTGAGAAGCCTGGAGTCTAATATAGTACAATTCAAAGTGTAGTCTTTGGACTAGCTGGTCTGCAATTAAAAAAAAAATTGCAGTAAAATATGCATCACATAAAATCTATCACTTTAATCATTTTCCTAATTGTAAATATATATATGTATACATATAACTTAAAATTTACCATTTTAACCATTTTTTAATGTACAATTCCATGGCATTAAGTATATTTACATTGTTTTGTAACCATCACCACCATCCATCTCCAGTTTTTCATCATCCCAAACTGAAACTCTGTGCCCAATACACAATAAGTTCCCATTCCTCTCTCCCTCCAGCTCCTGATCACCACTATTCCACTCTAGTCTCTATAAATAAGTAGTATCAGGCATTATTTGTCCTTTCGTGTCTGGCTTATTTCACTCAGCATAAATACCTTCAAGGTTCACTCCTGTTGTAGTATGTATTATAATTTAATTCCTTTTAAAAGCTTAGTAACATTTCAAATTCTGCAACTTGTTTTTTTTAATGCATTTTTGTTTATTTTTAAAGTAGACTCTATCCCCAAGAGTCACATGCTCTACTGACAGAGCCAGCTAGGTACTCCACAGTTGGTTTTTATCAGTCCTCAATAAGATAAAAGTTTGTTCCAGAATGTAGAGTATCTATGTCAGCCAGCACATTTTTGTAGGAAGACTTTTTCAGTGAAGGAAACAGTATGCTGATTTACATTTTGGAGCAAGGTCCTTTTCTCATTGTAGCCCCACACTTTGAGTAGCACTGGGAGCAGATATTTAGGGACACAGCTTTGACTGGAGATTCAGAAATCATTACCGTGTAAAAGAAAAAAAAAATCCAAACTAGAATCAGAATGGAGTTTGGGTTTTTTTCCCCCCACATGATGTAATTTACATCTGCCTTCTAGGAAGAAATAAGAATTTCTGATATAATGCCTACACACATTTTAATAAAACCAGAGGGATTAAAACTTCCAAGAAGCCAGTTATGCACCCACTCACCTTTCAGTTCAGAGTATAGTGAATTTCACCAAATATTCTCTTCTTTTTGTATCTAATCTAAAGTGGTTTTCCTTTCTTCCTTTCTTTTTTCTTCCTTTCTTCTTTCTTTCTTTTTTCTTCCTTTCTTCTTTCTTCCTTCCTTCCTTCCTTCCTTCCTTCCTTCCTTCCTACCTACCTTCCTTCCTTCCTTCCTTCCTTCCTTCCTTCCTTCCTTCCTTCCTTCCTTAAGATTTTATTTTTAAGTAATCTCTACACCTAACGTGGGTCTTGAACTCAGAACCCAGAGATCAAGAGTTGCATGCCCCCCTGACTGGAAACAGCCAGACATCCCTAAAATGATTTTTCTAACCAATCTCTTTTCCTCCCAAAGATTCCTACCAAAAATAAATCTTTGAACTGGACTTCTTTTTTTTTAATGTTTATTTTTTGAGAGAGGGAGAGAGAGACAGACAGAGCGTGAGTGGGGGAGGGGCAGAGAGAGAGGGAGACCCAGAATCCTAAGAAGGCTCCAGGCTCTGAGTTGTCAGCACTGAGCCCAAAGCAGGGCCAAACCCACGAATCATGGCCTGAGCTAAAATCAGACACTCAACCTACTGAGCCACCCAGGCACCCCTGAATTGGATTTCTTTTTTTTCTTTTCTCTTTTCTTTCTTTCTTTTGTTCTTTCTTTCTATTTTTATTATTTTTTAAAAATTTACATCCTTGTTAGCATATAGTGCAATAATGATTTCAGGAGTAGAATCCAGTGATTCGTCCTTTGGATTTAACACCGAGTGCTCATCCCAACAAGTGTCCTCCTCAATGCCCCTTGTCCATTTAACCCATCCCCCCACAACACCCCTCCACCATCCCTCAGTTTGTTCTCTATATTTAAGTCTTTTATGTTTTGTCCCCCTCACTGTTTCTATATTATTTTTGCTTTTCTTCCCTTATGTTCATCTGTTTTGTATCTTAAATTACACATATGAGTGAAGTCATATGATATTTGCCTTTCTATGACTGACTAATTTCCCTTAGCATAACACACTCTAGTGACATTCATGCTGTTGCAAATGGCAAGATTTCATTCTTTTTGATTGCCGAGTAATATTCCATTGTATATATACACCACATCTTTTTTATCCATCCATCCATCTATGGACATTTGGGCTCTTCACATACTTTGGCTATTATTGATAGCACTGCTATAAACCCTGGAGTGCCTTTGCCCCTTCAAAACAGCACACCTGTATCCCTTGGATAAATACCTAGTAGTGCAATTGCTGGGTCATTGGATAGTTCTATTTTTAATTTTTTGAGGAACCTTCATACTGTTTTCCAGAGTGGCTGCACCAGTTTGCATTCCCACTGAATTAGACTTCTTAAAGTATAATAATTTTTAAAAAAGAAAAGCAAATTATGAATTAGATACAGATATGAAATAAATACATGTCAAAATTTAATTTAACTAGTTAATGAGGGAGCTGGAAAAGATGTTACCATCAGTTCAAAGGAAAACCCAAAGACCAGACAAATATCTAAGCCTATCAAAAATGTTGAAATAAATGTTCTCAATACACACAAAACTGGCTTATTGAGGGGCAGGAGGGAGTCAAATTGTCAATAGAAGCTTCACCTAACAGTATTTATTTGTGCATCTAAAGACAATAATTATTTGCATTATTATCAGTTGTCTACAAGTTAACCTATATCTCTTCAACGGTGTAAAACAGCTCAGACTATAGAAGGCAGAAACCCCATAAAATCTGATACGTAGGAAGGTTATGCTTAGAACAATGCAGTTTTCCATCTCCCGATAATCTTTTGGTTCATTTAGAAGTATCCTACTATTGGCCTTCTTCCTTGTTGTAAGAGAGCAAAGGAAGTTTAATGTATGCTAATAACAAAATTATCTGAAATTTTTTCTTAAACATTTGGCTTCTAACATTGCTAATGTGGGAAAGTGAGGCAGCAATCTTGAAAGTATGAAAGTAAATTATTTTCCTTGAATCCTCATGTTTTTAGTATGGTACCCTTATTCCTTTTTTTTTTTTTTTTTTTTTTAAGTTTACTTATTTTGAGGGACACAGCAAGAAGAGTAGGGGCAGAGAGAGAAGGAGACAGAGAATCCTAAGCAGGTTCCATACTATCAGTGCAGAACCTGACGTGGGGTTTGATCTCATGAACTGTGAGATTATGACCTGAGCTGAAATGAAGAGTCGGATGCTCAACTGACTGCTGCAGCTGGGTGCCCTAGTATGGCACCCTTATTCTTAACTAGACAAGGTAGCTTCTACTTTGTCATCTCCAGGGAATCAATTCTAAACCTTCTGCAGGGGCTGAAGGAGCAGCCACTTGGCAGCAAGGGAGGAAATTATGTGGCCCAACTGCTTCTGAAATAGACTTTTAACCAATTATTCTGCTTTTTGTCCCTACTTTACCCCTGCTTCTTGAGGTACCTGGTGCTGCCAATTCTTGAGTCTTTGGTGGTTCTCTAGAGTAAACCTGGCTTCTCTTGGCTTGTCCTTTGATAGATGAGGAGTCGGCTAAGTCACTCTCCACTATCCTTCTGCTTTCCACCTCCCAAAATGTTAGTGATTTGATCTCCTGTTCTCTAAGAGACTGACTATACAAACAGACAGTAGCCAGGCCTTATATGAAAGTAGAACTCTGACCCATGATTTCTACAGTAACCACCAGCCTGGGAAGCCAAACCGCAGCCTCTGGGGCAAACAGCCCAGAATGGTTAGAGCTTGTTGATCGGTCTGCTTCTTTATATTTTGCCCCTACTTCCAACACAGGACCAACCAGAGAAAGCCAAACCAGTCACACACGAAGCCTGGCTTCTAGTCAGCCCATCTCCAGCTTCCCCATGATGATGACTGCCAATCATGTCTGAAGCCGCCCTGTTTCCCCTATAAAACTTTCCCACTTGTCTGCCTGCCTTTGACTCTTTGCCAAATGCAAGTGGTGGTGATTGACTCCCTATTAGGTTTGCCCTCATTTGGGTGGTCTTCTTTTTCTACATCTTTTTTACTTTGAAGTTTTGTGGGTTTTTTCCCATTTTTAAAGAGAAATTTCAGTAGGAAGTAGAGTTACTTGTGGCTCACTCCATCATCTTAAACTGGTGTTCCTCTCATGGTATTTTTTTTCCTGTGACTTAGATGTCAGCACTCCACCTTTTACCCTCCAGCTTCAGAAGGCCCACAAATAACATTTGCTTTTCTTCTTGCAAACATGGATACAAAATTCAATGCCTATTCAAGGTCCTCCAAAGAATCTACTGGAACTAAAATATTAGAGGCTGATACACAATTGACTTTCCTGAACCTTATCTATAAGAGATAGAAGATGAGGTTACATGATGTGTTCACATCCCACACCAAAGAACTTAAACTCAACTCCCCAAATGCTTTAAACATTTCTTTCTCCCTCAAAGTCTCTCCTCTGAGATGTCTTTCTCTTTCTCCCAGGAAGCTGGGAGCCTTGCTGATTCCTCCCTTTGATCCCTCCCTTGAATTTTCTAATTCCTCACCCTTTTCCCCTGCAAAACAATTCAGCACAACACCCATGAGCACCACTCACTATGAAACAAAAGGAATGCTGAGTCACCAGACTTGCAGCCCATCTTGTTAGGTGAACTTGTCCCATGGCACTGAGTCTCACTCTCATTTCATTTCATTTAAAAATGTGTTTATTTATTTTGGGAGAGAGAGAGAGCTCAAGCACAAGGAGGGGTGCAGAGAGAGAGAGGGAGACAGAGAGACTCCCAAGCAGGTTCTGTGGTGACAGCTCAGGGCTCTGTCTCACAAATTGTGAGATCATAACCTGAGCCAAAATCAAGAGTTGGACACTTAGGGACACCTTGGTGGCTCAGTTAAGCATCTGACTTTAGCTCAAGTCATGATCTCATGGCTTGTGAGTTCGAATCCCGATTCAGGCTCTATGCTGACATCTCAGAACCTGAAGCCTGCTTGAGATTCTGTGTCTCCCTCTCTCTCTGACCCTCTCCCACTCACACTCTGTCTATCTCAAAAATAAATAAACATTAAAAAAATAAATGTAAAAAAAAAAAGAGTTGGATGCTTAACTGACTGATATACCCACCTGCCCCAGTCTTACCCTCATTTTAAGGGGCCTTCATGAATTTCTTCTTTTCCAAGAGGTAGTCTCAATTCAGCTCTTTAGGAGAGAGAAAAAAGTTCTATATATCTCTAACCTACCAAAAAAAAAAAAGGATATCTTTTTTCTATTTGCTAATAAATAGTCTTTTTGTCTTTCCACCTAGCTTGTAAGTTTCTTGAGTGCCTAGGTACATATTTTTATAAACTGTATATTACCTTATAATATTAGAAGGGATCAGTGGACAGAAAGGATAGATAGAATTTTGATGGAAGGAAATAGGATATTCAGAAAGAGCCTATTTAGTGGATCCTTTAAGCTTTTACCTTTATTTTCAACACTCTAAATAAATCCAATGAAATGTTTTCACCTTTATTGTGTATCTTCAAGGCTGGGCCCTGTATTCAATGGAGTTTTTTGTTTGTTTAAGATATTAATTTTAAGTAATTTCTACATCCAATGTGGGGCTCAAACTCAGAACCCCAAGATCAAGAACTGCATGTTCTACTGACTGAGCCAGCAGGCTCAGTTTTTAGTCAACTTGTGTGGTACTCATTCAGTATTAATACCTTTCATTTCAGGTATCAGTTAGGAATTGAGTTTCATTGCTGATAACAAAGATTTCATTGTAGCCACTTAAAAAATTAGTTTATTTTTTGGGGGGTGCCTGGGTGACTCGGTTGAGTGTCCAACTTCGGCTTTGGACATGATCTCACAGTTTGTGGGTTTCAGCTTTGCATCGGGCTTTGTGTTGACAGCTCAGAGCCTGGAGGCTGCTTTGGATTGTGTGTCTCCCTCTATGTCTGCCCCTTCCTTGCTCATGCTCTGTCTCTCTCTCAAAAAATAAACATTTAAAATTTTTTAAAATTAGTTTATTTTCTAACATAAAATAAGTCCAGTGGTAGGTAGTTCAGGGTTAATAGGGAAACCACAGAAGGCATCAAGGATCCAGGCTTCTCTCTCTCTCTCTACTCCACCCTCCTAGGCACCTGGCTTCCATCTTCAAAGTGTCACTATGGTGGCATAGACTATTGGAGCCCCAGCTATCAAGTCCTAGTCTTAGCAAGAAATAAGTGGAAGGGCAACAACAAAAGGGCAAAAAAGGCCTATAGCAGTTGTCTGTCCCCTTTTTAAGAAATACTGAGAGTCTAGGGGCACCTAGATGGCTCAGTCTGTTGAGTGTCTGACGTCAGCTCAGGTCATGATCTCATGGTCTGTGGGTTTGGGTGCCACATAGGGCTCTCTGCTGTCAGGGTGGAGCTTGCTACAGATCCTCTGCCCCCTTTCTCTCCACTTTCCCTGCTTATGCACCCTCTCAAAAATAAATAAATACTAAAAAAAAAAAAAAAAAAAGAACTACTGAGAGTCTAGCGCAAAAACTTTTGTTTATACCTTACTGACCAGAACTTAATCACATGGCCATATCTATTACCAATGAAGACAGAAAAAAATTTTTTGAATGCAACTTAAATGCACTTTTTCCCTCTCTTATACAAATTGTTTTGATTTTTTTAAATTAGTTGACAATTTATTTATTTATTTGTTTATTTTTAAATAGTTTATTGTCCAATTGGTTTCCATACAACACCCAGTGCTCTTCCCCACAAGTGCCCTCCTCCATCACCACCACCTCTCTTCCCCCCTGCCCCTTCCCCTTCAACCCTCAGTTCGTTTTCAGTATTCAATAGTCTCTCAAGTTTTGCGTCCCCAACTCTCTTTCCCTCTTCCCCTCCCCCTGGTCCTCCATTAGGTTTCTCCTGTTCTCCTGCTAGACCTATGAGTGCACACATATGGTATCTGTCTTTCTCTGCCTGACTTATTCGCTTAGCATGACACCCTTGAGGTCCATCCACTTTCCTACAAATGGCCAGATTTCATTCTTTCTCATTGCCATGTAATACTCCATTGTATATATATATACCACATCTTCTTGATCCACTCATCAAGTGATGGACATTTAGGCTTTTTCCATGATTTGGCGATTGTTGAACATTGGGGTACATGTGCCCCTATGCATCAGCACTTCTGTATCCCTTGGGTAGATCCCCAGCAGTGCTATTGCTGGGTCATAGGGGAGTTCTATGGATAGTTTTTTGAGGAATCTCCACACTGTTTTCCAGAGCGTCTGCACCAGTTTACATTCCCACCAACAGTGTAGGAGGGTGCCTGTCTCTCCACACCCTCGCCAGCATCTATAGTCTCTTGATTTGTTCATTTTAGCCACTCTGACTGGTGTGAGGTGGTATCTCAGTGTGGTTTTGATTTGTGTTTCCCTGACGATGAGTGATGTTGAGCATCGTTTCATGTGCCTGTAGGCCATCTGGATGTCCTCTTTGGAGAAGTGTCTGTTCATGTCTTCTGCCCATTTCTTCACTGGGTTATTTGTTTTTTGGGTGTGGAGTTTGGTGAGTTCCTTGTAGATTTTGGATACTAGCTCTTTATCTGATATATCATTTGCAACTATCTTTTCCCATTCTGTCGGTTGCCTATTAGTTTTGTTGATTGTTTCCTTTGCAGTGCAGAAGCTTTTTATCTTGATGAGGTCCCAAGAGTTCATTTTTGCTTTCATTTCCCTTGTCTTTGGGGATGTTTTGATTAGGAAATTGCTGCGGTTGAGGTCAAGGAGGCTGTTTCCTACTTTCTCCTCAAGGGTTTTGATGGTTTCCTGTCTCACATTCAGGTCCTTCAGCCATTTTGAGTTTGTTTTTTGTGTATGGTGTAAGAAAGTGGTCTAGTTTCATTCTTCTACATGTTGCTGTCCAGTTCTCCCAGCATCACCTGCTAAAGAGGCAGTCTTTTTACCATCAGATACTCTTTCCTGCTTTGTCAAAAATTAATTGGCTGTGCATTTGTGGGCCCAGTTCTGGGTTCTCTATTCTATTCCATTGGTCTATGTGTCTGTTTTTGTGCCAATACCATACTGTCTTGATGATGACAGCTTTGTAGTAGAGGTTAAAGTCTGGGATTGTGATGCCTTCCGTTTTGGTTTTCATCTTCAATATGACTTTGGCTATTTGGGGTCTTTTGTGGTTCCATACGAATTTGAGAATAGTTTGTTCTAGCTTTGAGAAGAATGTTGGTGCAATTTTGATGGGGATTGCATTGAATGTATAGATTGCTTTAGGTAGTAATGACATGAATTCACAATGTTTATTCTTCCGATCCATGAAAAGGGAATGTTTTTCCATTTCTTGGTGTCTTCTTCAATCTCTTTCATACGTTTTCTATAGTTTTCATCATATAGGTCTTTTACATCCTTGGTTAGGTTTACTCCTAGGTATTTGATGGTTTTTCATGCAATCGTGAATGGAATCAGTTTCTTGATTTCTCTTTCCGCTGCTAAATGTATTTTTAAACTCAATTTTAAATGTATTTTTTTTAAAAGACATTTATTCAACATCATGATCAGACATTTTAGCCATCAACATCATGGGCACAAGAAAAAAATTTACATTAAAACCCTTTGTTGGAATGCTTTGCGCTTTCCACAGAACAGAAACTAAAATAACCTGTTATACAATTAGTCACAAAAGCAGTCTCGAGTTTTTCCCATACACATGAGTATTGTTTAAAACGTGTCTTCTTTGTAGCAGTTAGAGCCTGCCACGACCGTGCTCATAAATCTGTTGTAACCTGCAGCGTCCCTGTCATGTCTCTGGCTCTCCTCTCCTGCTAAGCTTTGTTTTCTGGCATAATTAAGCCTTCTGCCACTGCCATAGCCACTGCTGTTGGAACCACCATTGCCACCTTGATTTCATGGTTTGGGAAAGTATTGGCCTCCACCACCATAGGGCCAGAGCTTCTGCCTCCAAAATGTCCTCCTTTCATGGTTCCAGAATTTGAAGATTGATTGTTGTAATTGCCAAAATCATTACAGCTTTCACCACTTCCAAAGCTGCCTCCATCATTACCAAATTCATTATAGCCAACCCCACTGCCACCATAGCCACCACCACCTCGACTGAAGCCACCTCACCCACTGAAGTTTCCTCCATGACCAAAGGCATCATTCCCACCAAAACCACCTCCACGACCACCACCAAAGTGTCCACAACCACTTTGACCTCTTTGGCTGGAGGAAGCACTAGTCATTTCCTGCTTAGATAGAGTTCTCCTTACTTCACAGTTGTGGCCATTCACAGAATGGAATGTTTGAATGGCAATCTTGTCTACAGAGTCATGGCCATCAAATGTTATAAAAGCAAAGCCTTTCTTTTTCCACTGCCTCAGTCAGTTATGATTTTCGCCACTTCAATTTTTCCATACTGTTCATATTAATCTCTTAGATGATGTTCTCCAGGGTCTTCTTCCACGCCACTACAAAAATCTTTTTCACAGTTAAGTGGGCACCGGGTCTTTGAGAATCTTCTCTGGAGACAGCCCTCTTTGGTGCCACAACTCTTCCATCCACCTTGGGTAGCCTTGCATTCATGGCTGCATCCACCTCTTCCACAGTGGCATAGGTGACAAATCCAAACACCCTCTGGGGGCACTTGGTGTTTGGATCTCTCATTACCACACAGTCTGTAAGATTCCCCATTGCTCAAAATGGCTCCTCAGACTCTCATCAGTTGTTTCCAAGCTCAGACCTCTGATGGAGAGCTTCGGCAGCTGTTCAGGCTCTTTGGGAGGCTCTGACTTAGACATGGTGGTTGGAGGGGAGACTTTAATGATGCTCCCTGGGCTGCGTTCATGGGCAGAAAGCTTAAATATATATAAAAATTTTAATGTTTTTTACTTATTTTTGAGAGACAGAGAGAGATAGCACGAGCAGGGGAGAGCCAGAGAGAGAGAGGGAGATACAGAATCTGAAGCAGGCTCCAGGCTCTGAGCTAGCTGTCAGCACAGAGCCCGAGGTGGGGCTCGAACCCACAAACTGTGAGATCATAATCTGAGCCAAAGCTAGACACTTAACCAACTGAGCCACCCAGGCCCCCCCTTTCTTTAAATTTTAAATGCCCCCTGACTTTTGCTACTAGGCAGAAGGGAGAATGGAGATATTGGGTAGGCCACTGGCACTTACTGTCATAATTTCTCTTGAATTTTCTGTACATGACATCCCAGGGTGTGGAATTAAGTTGTCCCCAAAATCAATGGATAAATGAAAAAAGCATTTTTAAACATTTATTTATTTTTGAAAGACAGAGAGAGACAGATCATGAGCAGGGGAGGGGCAGAGAGAGAGGGTCACACAGAATCGGAAGCAGGCTCCAGGCTCTGAGCATCAGCACAGAGTCCAACGCGGGGCTCAAACCCACGAACTGTGAGATCATGACCTGAGATGAAGTCGGTTGCTCAACCAACTGAGCCACCCAGGTGCCCCCAAAACAGCGTTTTTAATGAATGAAAAATTAAATGAAAATGAAAAACGAAAGAAGAACGAAATTAAAAAGAAAAGCAGTTCATGGCACAATACACTAAAATGAATTGACATTATTTCTAGAGCAGTTTGGGGCTTATAGACAACTTGAACAGGAAGTAAAGTGTTCCCATACACTACTCCCACTATCCCAGTACACACGTACACATCCAGTTCCCCCTGCTATTAAATCTTGCACTGGTGTGGTACACTTCTTACAATTGACTAACCAATATTGATAAATTATTACCAGCTAAAGAATATAGTTCATTTTAGTGTTTTCCTTTTGTGTTGCACAATTCTATACGGGTTTCGGTACATGCATAATGTCATGTATCCCCCTTTACAGTAGCATACAGGATAGTTTCACTGCTTTAAAAAATCCTCTGTGCTCCACCTATATACCCCTCTTTTCCTCCCCAGGAACCCCTAGCAACCACTCATCCTTTTACTGTTACCACAGTTTTGCTTTTTTCATGTCATATAGTTGGAAACATACAGTATGTACCCTTCTCAGACTGGCTTCATTCACTTAGCAAAATGCATTTAAGATTCCTCTATGTCTTTTTGTGGCTTGATAGCTTATTTCTTTTTATTGCCGAATAACATTCCATGGTGTGGTCCTGCCACAGTTTGGTTATATATTCACCTACAGAAGAACATCTTGGTTGCTTTCAATTTATGAGTAAAGCTGCTATAAACATTTGTGTGCAGGTTTCTGTGATGATTTAAGTTTTCACTCACTTGAGTAAAAACCTAGGAGCACGATTTCTGAATCATATGGCAATACTGTATTTAGCCTTGTAAAAACTGACAAAATATCTTCAGAAGAGGCTGCACCATTTTGCAGTCCCACCAGTAGTACATGAAATTCCTCTTGCTCCATATCCTCATCATCATTTGGTGTTGTCAGTGTTTGAAGTTGAGCCATTCTAAAATGATTTAGCCATTCAATGAGATGATGTTATCTAATTGTTGTTGTTGGGAGAGAGAGAGAGGAAGAGGGGCAGAGAGAGAGAAGCAGGCTCCATGTTCAATGCAGAGCCTGATTTGGGGCTGGATCCCATGACCCTGGGATGATGGCCTGAGCAAAAATCAAGAGTCTCACACTCAACTGACTGAGCGCCCCAGGTGCCTCTCTAATAGTTGTTTTCATTTACAATTTCCTAGTAACATATAATGTTGAACACCTTTTCATATGCTTATTTGGACAGCCTATATAGCTTCAGTGAGGTGTCTATTCAAATCTTTTGCTCATTTAAAAAAAATTTTTTTAAATTTATTTTGAGAGAGAGATAGAGAGTGCAAGTGAGCAAGGGGCAGAGAGAGAGGGAGACAGAGAGAATCTGCTGCAGGGCTTGAGCTCACCTGACATGGGGGTCAAACTCACAAACTGTGAGACCATGATCTGAGCCACAGTGGAAAACTTAACCGACTGAGCCACCCAGGAGCCTCACCTTTTGCTCATTTCTTAACTAGGTTGTTGAGTTTCAAAATTTCCTTTGATATTCTGGGTAATAGTCCTTCATTAGATAAGTGTTTGCAGATATTTCCTCTCAATCTGTGGCTTATCTTTTTATTCTCTTGTCTAATCATTTTTTGATATAAAGTTGTTCATTATATCTTATAGTTTCTTAAATTTCTGCTTATTTTGTTATGTCCCCCTTTTTAGTCCTAATATTATGTATTTGTTGCTACTTCTCTTTGATCTAGATCAATTTCACATAAACTTGTTTTCCTTATTAGTTTCTTCAAAGATCTAACTTTAGTTTTTTTGGCCATCTCTATTACAGCTTTTTCTATTTTATTAATTTATTTTCTGATCTTTATTTATCTTCTTCCTTTTATTTTGGATTTACTTTTTTGTTTCACCTACTGTATTAGGATGATCACTTATATATTTAACTTTTACTTTCTTATTTTCTAGTGTTAAAACCATAAAAGGTTATTGATTTACCTGTATCCTATAAATTTTCATATATACTATTTTTATTAGCTCTCAAACCTAATGTTATAACTTTCCATTAGGATTTATTCTTTGATCTCTCAGTTATTAAGATTTTTTTAAACCTTCAAATATATAGCATTTTAACAATACTTGTACTATGATCAGAGAATGAGATCTGTATGATAGTAATTTTTTGCAATTTGTAGTAAGCTGCTCAATGGCAACCTAATTTTTTAAAATAAATTAATTTATTTAATTTTAGTATTTTTTAAATAAATTAATTTATTTTAAATTAAATTAAATTATTTAAATTAAAATTTTAAATTAAATTATTTAAATTAAAATTTTAAATTAAATTATTTAAATTCAAATTAGTTAACAATGTAGTATTGGTTTCAGGAGCAGAACCCAGTGATTTAGCACTTACCTATAACACCCAGTATTCATCCCAATAAGTGCCCTCCTTAATGGCATCACCCATTTAGCCCATCACCTTCCTTATAAGTTTAAAAAGTAGTTGTGTTCTAAAAATGCTGGATGCAAGAGTTCTATACGTGTTCCTTAGAAACTATTAATTAATGGTGTTGAAGATGTTCCTGCAATGAACGGTGATTCTTGGATATCTTTACCTATGTAGGTGTTATTGACTGAATGTTTTGTATCTTCTCAAAATGTGTATGTTGAAAAGTAACTTCCAGTATAAAGGTATCAGGAGGCGGGGACTTTGGGAGGTGATTAGGTTGTGAGAGTGGAACCTCATGAATGAGATTAGTGCCTTCTGAAAAACCCATGAGAGCTTCTTATCTCTTGGCCAAGTGAGAGCACGGACGAAAAGACAGCAGTCTATAAACTAGGTAGCAGGCACTCACCAGACAAAAAAACTCTGTCAGCACCTTGATCATGGACTTCCCAGCCTCCAAAACTATGAGAAATAAATTTCTGTTGTTTCTTTTTTTTAACATTTATTCATTTTTGAGAGACAGAGTGAGAACAGGGGAGGGGCAGAGACAGAGGGAGACACAGAATCTGAAGCAGGCTCCAGGCTCTGAGCCATTAGCACAGAGCCCAATGCGGGGCTCGAACTCACAAACTCTGAGATCATGACATGAGCCACAGTTAGGCACTCAGCTGACTGAGACACCCATGTGCCCCTAAATTTCCATTGTTTATAAGCCACCCAGTCAATGGCATTTTGTTACAACAGTCCAAACAGACTAAGATAAAGAATGAGCTACTAAAAAGCTAACTGGGAATCCTTTATGCTCAGATGGGGCTTGTTGGGTTGGAATTTCAATGTAGGGTGATTCCTTATGGACCCAGCCAGTTTATTATGATGTGGGGGAGGAAAGATCTTCCCTCTTTCATTCTAGATTCTTCTAGCTGATCTATTAATTAAATTGACATACGACAGATTAACAGAAGAAAATAAACTGAGAGTCCTATATGAGACCCAAGGCAAAGCCAGGCAATTGAGGCTTATATGCCATTTTAAACTAAAGAATAGGGTAGGGCCAGGGGATTCAAATGGGAGGAGGAGAACTCCCAGGACAATAAGAAGAGCAAATATTTGGTAATTAGATATTTTCCCTGCCATACAATACAAGTTATCTCTAGTAATAGCTCTCTTTCTGAGCCAGACCCCCATTCTAAATTCTTTTAGGTAAAACTTTTCCTTACATCTGTTGGGTCTTAACTGCCTTTAGCTCAAAACAATCCACATGTCAGAATGGCATATGTTGGTCTCATCTATTCTGCTCCACCTCAATGGGATCCCTCAAATGTCAATATTCTGTCTTTCCAATCAAATTTCTGTCTCATAAAATTACACTGAGATTTATTTGTCTGCTATTATTTCCATTCCTGTTCTTTTTCTTCTTTGGGTTTATAAACTTTTCACTCATTTACTTGCATTTTTTAAAAAAACCTTTTAATTGAAGTATATATGCATCCAGAAAAGTGTCCACAAATATGCAACCGTAAATATGCACACATATACACCAGCACTCAGATGAAGAAACAGAATTATGATCAGCACTTCATGAGCCTCCT
The DNA here is from genome assembly GCA_004023785.1 of Mungos mungo. NCBI lineage: Eukaryota > Metazoa > Chordata > Mammalia > Carnivora > Herpestidae > Mungos > Mungos mungo. Next base: position 16,932 of record PISW01010661.1, on the reverse strand, counting down.
CATGCTCTCTTCCAGAGTCATTACTCTACGTTGACTTCTAAGAGCATGGATATTTAGGTAGTTTCCAGTTTAGAGCTATTGCCAATTTGGGTATGGGTTTGTTTGTTTGTTTGTTTGTTTTTTGGATATGTCCGTTAAATGAACATATGTACACATTTCTGTTGGGCGTATACCTAGGAGTGAAACTGTTGGGACAGTTTCACTATGCATATATTCAGCTTTAGGTGATACTGCCAAACAGTTTAACAAAGTGATTGTACCAGGTTATGTTCGCTCAGAAGCATATGAGAGTTCTAGTTGCCCCAAAACCTTGTCAATACTTGGTGTTTTCTATCTTTTTCATTTTAGTCTTTTTGGTGAGTATGGTATCTCATTGTGGTTTTAATTTGCATTTCTTTTTTACTTTTTTCTTAGATGTTTCAGGATGGAACAAATTAAAATGCAGGGTTAATCCTCTACATCTGCCATAAATTTCCCCCTCGTGGGTACTTACCTAAAGGAACTCAGACATGGGCTCAAGCCCCACATTGGGCTCTATGCTGACCGCTGAGAGCCTGGAGCCTGCTTCAGATTCTGTGTCTCCCTCTGTTTCTGCCTTTCCCTTGCTCATGCTCTGTCTCTGTCTCTTAAAAATAAATAAACATTTAAAAGGGCAACATGCTTTGTAAGAAGATATACTGAGGTTTGATTCACAGCTCCAGTGCTTACTTGCTGCTACTTTGAGAAATTTATTTAACCTTTCTCCATTTTATGTAAAATGTTGCTAATAATAGTACCGTTTCAGGAGGTTGTTGTGAAGATTAAATAAGATAAAATACATAAAACAATTTGCAAAGTTCCTAGTACAGTGTATGTACACAGTCAACAAATGGCATCTCTTACTATATCTTACATTGTTTATGCACATTGCGATTCTCCTTCTGTTACACATTCTATGACAAAGTAACACAGAGCACACATTAGCCTCTTCACATAAAATAGTTGCTGATAAGGACTGGTTGAATGAATGATTTTCAATATAAACATAAGTATTGTGGATATTGTTATATAAGATGGCGTAATTATTATAATGGCAATGGTCTGAAATGCACGACTACTCAAGAATGCATTAATTAAGCAAGTGTCCCTCCTATTTACCTTTATGATTTAACAGTTAAAATTAGAGCAGTAGAGTAACATTACTGGAGCTAATTAGTAATAACAATTACATGTTCCATATTGCATTTGTGGGAGTTCCAGAGGATTCTCCTTTTAAAACCAAAATCAAAACAAACAAAAATACGACCCCAGAAACAAAAACACAAATACCCCTTTTCTGAAGAGACGTTAAGTCTTTCCAATTTTAACAGATCCTTTGTTCAGCACTGGAGAAGCTGGGGAGGGAACAGCTGCCCTAGCATTTCCGTACAATATGGCGTCGCCCATTTGTACGCTCCGGCTGGGATTACATCCTCCTAGCCCGTCGCAGGACCGGAAGTGGTTTCGGCCCTAGTGAATCCGGGTGGGTGCGCGCAGGTGGCGGTGGAGGGTTCCAGCTCTTCAGCGTGAGGTGCCGCAGGTGTTCGGATTGGGTCCCAGTCGCAGGTGAGTGAGGATCAGGGACCCCCGAGGCCTTTCCCCGGTCTTCTGCGAGGGAAGGAGGGGGTTCCAGTGCGGATTGAGGGGAAGGGTCGTGGCGCTGACGATGTCACTGTCTGCGGGGGCGACTTATTGCGCGGCCCCACCGGTGGTTCCCGAGCGACTTGGCCCAGCCCTTCTCCCCCGCCCCGACGCGGCCTCCTGGCTCCCCTGTCCCGCGGCGGTTCAGCACCCAGGTGTGCCTCGGGGGCTCTCGTCCCGGACCGCGGCCCCCCACGCGTCCTCTCGAGCCCCTTCGTCTCTCTTTAGGAGCAAGTACCGAACCTACATGGTTTCTTGACACAGTTCAAAAGGAAGCATCGCCCACAGCACCTGGCAACTCCCTGGGCGCCGCGGCGTGTTCCACGAGGCCACGGTGACAGTTTCCTCCCCGCGGCTCGTGGGGACCTGCCCCCGCCCCAGCTGTTACCACCCCTTTCCTCCCAGACCACACCCGCTGCTCTGGGCCTTGCTGGGAGCCACTTCTTTATCTTTTCGCCTCCCTGGGATCTCGCCTCCCTGGGATCGAAACTAGAACCCTAGTGATCAGTACAAAATTGATCCTTGCTCATTAAAATATAAGCCAACCCAGCTCTTTCTAAGCTTTTGATATACCGATTGGACGCAAACAGACCCTCTTAGGTACCGACGCTTTGAAACATCATATTATTTTTCAAATTGTATTACATGGATAGAAGGAACTTCACGGGAAGATTTTGTTAATTATCAGATTTAGGAAGTGCGGGAGACCAGCAGTTTATTAGGGGGAAGTAATGATTCGTTTTGGTCAAGTTGAGTTCGCTTTAAAAATGTATATATTCTTTTATATTTATTTTAGTTGTTGTAGTCCATGCATACAGTCTTTAAAAAACATTCATGGAAAAAATTTAAACAAAATGGGTATTTGATCTCTTTCCATCTCCATCTTCTTTAACAGCTTTGCCCTAAAGTAAGAACTGTTACCAGTTTGGGATGCGGTTTTTTTTTTTTTTTTCCCAATTTCTCTTTCTTTACATTTATTGACAAGGTATTTGTTTCTATAAGTTACATGGATGTAAGAGTTCATGTTGAATTTTTACTAATACATATTTTACAAATACAGCATATTGTACCTCTTCAGCGACTTGACTTTTTATATTTAAAAATGGGCCTTGGAACTTTTTCTTTGTCCATATGTAGAGAGACCTACCTTGTTCTTTGTACTTGCTCTGTAAATTCCATGGAAGATTAAGATTTCACCGTATGTGAGGTTCCAGAGATTGTCTACAGTTAGACACAGCGTGGTAGAGGACATCCTTCCACATGTGTCTGTGTGCCCACGTGAACATTTCAAGCCTGCAGGTTGAATTGCTGGGGGGGAGGTTGTGAACATTTAAGGCTAAACTGCCCACCACCAGTGTATAATAATCTCTGTTTCCCTAGATCTTTTAAACATGTGATGCAGTCAGTCCTTTTCATTTTTGCCAGTCTAATGGGTGAAAAGTGGTTCTAATTTGTATTTCACTAGTTACCAGTGAGACTGGGCATCTTTTTGTGATTGTTGGCTATTTGTAGTTCCTCTTTTGAGAAATGTCTCATTTTTATTGGGTTGTGTTTTCTTTAATATATAGTAGTGTTTTATGTATTCTGGATATCAATCTTCTGTCATTATATGTTTTAAGTATGTATTCCCAACTTAGTGCTTTTTAAAGTTGATGCTCGTGTTTTAACTACATGGGATCTTTGTCAAACCACAGTTTGAAATTTTACACTTGAATGTATCAGTCTTTCACTGTGTGTGTTTTGTACCTTGTGGCTCTCATTCCCTACCTGAGTGGTTCTCCAGTGGGAGATATTTTGCCTTCCGGGAACCATTTGGCAACGTGAGGAGACATTTTTTGGTTGTCTAACTGGGGTCATCTACTGAGTGGAAACTAGAGATAATTGCTAAACATCTTACAATGCATAGGAAAGCCTTCCACAACGAAGAATCGTTCTGGACTAAAATGTCCATAGTGCTGAGGTTGAAGCACCTTGTTTTACCCTACGGCACGACGGGGTTTTCTTGTATGACTATGTTCTCTTCTATAGATTCTTGTATGTTTGAGTTTTTCCTTAATTCCGCACATACATCCAGTGTCTGAGTGTGTGAGTGAACGGTGTGTGCATGATTCTTGTTTTCCCTGCAGTATCACTCTGAATATTAAACTCATCCTTGACCCATTAATCTGAAATGCCACATTTATCGCTTACTACTTTCTCACACACACAGTCTGTTTCTGGACTCCCTTCTGTTCTGTGGCCTGATTTTCTGTTTTGCAGGACCAATACCACTGTATCCTATGTCCGATACATATTTTGGTATCTAGTAGGATAAATACTCCCTTATGATTATTGCTGTCATTTTATTGAAACTCATATACTTTTTCAGCTCAGATACTCATTTAAAAAAACATTTGTGGGGCTAATCTTAGAATTTCTTCTCCTGACTTTTAGAATTAGCTTGTCAAGTAGTTTTTTTTAAATGACTTTATTGAGATGTAATTTATATAACTCCCCGTTTGAAGTGTACACTTCAGTGGTTTTGAACATATTCACAGTTGTGCAGCCACCACCACAATCTAATTTTAGAACATTTTCATCACCCCGAAAAGAAACCTGTGCCAGTTAGCAGCCATTCCCCACCCCATTCCCCAGTACCCGAGCCCTAGGCAACCACGAATCTTTTTGCCTTTATAGATCTGAATATTTTGTATGAATGGAATCATTCCATCTGTGGCAGACTTCTTTCACTCAGCATAATGTTCAAGCCTCATCCATGTTGTGGAAAGTATTGGTGCTCATTGGGTTTTTGTTTTTTTTTTTTAACCTCTGAATAGAATTCCATCCTATGGTGTGTTTGTTTCCTAGGGTTACGGTAACAAAGTAACACAAGTTGGATGACTTAAGCTAACACAAATGTATTCTCTCACAGTTCTGGAGGCTAGGAAGTCCAAAATCAAGGTGTCAGCAGGGCTACCCTCTCTCTGAAGGCTCCTGGGAGAATCCTTTCTTACCTCTTCTTAGCTTCTGGTGGATGCTGGCAATCCTTGGCGTTCCTTGGCTTGTCTCTGCAAAACTCCAGCCTCCAGCCTCCGCCTCTGTCTTCACATGGCCTTCTTCCCTGAGGCTCTGTCTTTACATGCTGTTTCTCTCTGTGGGAGCCTGTTCCTGTGTGCCTTCTCCCGTTCACTTAAGGACACCATTCCTATTGATTTAAAGGCCCACACTACTCCAGTATGACCTCATTTTAACTTGACTATGTGTGCAAAGACCTAATTTCCAATAAGGTCACATTCACAGGTAGCCCCAGGACTTCAACATATCTTTTTCAGGGACACAGTTCAACCCATAACATTATGAATATGGTACATTTTATTTATCCCATTAGCTGAAGGACATATATACTGTTTCTATTTTTGGCTATTTTGAATAATGCCCCTAAGAATGTTTTCATTCTTGGGTACATACCTAGCAGTCGAATTGCTGGATCAAATGGCATCCCTCTGTTTAATCATCTGAGGAACCGCCAGACTGGTTTTCAAAGCAGCTGCACCATCTTACGTTCCTGTAATTATTATCTTTTTGATTAGAGCCATCCTTGTGGGTGTAAAGAAGTATCTCATTGTGGTTTTGATGTGTGTTTCCACAATAGCTTTTCAAGTGCTTCTTGTCCATATGTGTATCTTCTTTGAAGAAATGTCTTTTCAGATCCTTGCCTGTTTTTAACTGATTTGTCTTTTTTATTATTGAATTGTAAGAGTTCTTTATATATTCGAGATACACGCTTTTGCCAAATACACGCTCTGCAAATATTTTCTCCCATCCTAGGATTGTCTTTTTCTCTCTTAATGGTCAAGTCATTTTTTAAAGAGTTTCTAAAGATTAAGTTGGCATTGCATTTATATATTATTTTGAATATTTCTGTGAAACAGTCTTCTCCTTTTGAGAAAAAAATGGTAATTATAGTACCTTTTGCAGAAGGTTGGTGAAAGGATTAAATGCAGAAGGCTGTTGAAAGGATTAAATGAGCAATGTATACACGTTTGTATATAATGTGTGGAACTTAGCACATGGCGTGTGCTCCGCGTGTGATAGCTACTCTAATCTCTCTCAGCTCTTCCAGTCGTCTGGATCTTCAGTAAAGTTTTCTGTTTTTCTCTATGTCATCTTACACATTTCTTTTTGAGTTTATGCCTAGTTTGTGTGTGTGTGTGTGTGTGTGTGCGGTTGTTTTCTGTGTGGTTTTTAAAAAGTGTATGTTGCTATTTTGAGTGAGTTTTTCCTCATAATATTATAATGGGTTTGGAAAGCTATTGATTATCTATTCATCAAACTTTCAAAATGATAACATCGTAAAATTTCTGACTTTTCTCCTTATGCAGGTGATTCTTTTTTTTTTATAATAGCTTATTGTCAAATTGGTTTCCATATAACACCCAGCGCTTCTGCCCACAAGTGCCCTCTTCCATGACCCCTTCCCCCCTCCCCTTCTCCCTTTAGCCCTCAGTTCGTTTTCAGTATTCAATAGTCTCTCAAGTTTTGCATCCCTCTCTCTCCCCAACTCTCTTTCCCCCTTCCCCTCCCTATGGTCCTCTGTTAGGTTTCTCCTGTTAGACCTTGAGTGCAAACATAAGGTATCTGTCCTTCTCCTCCTGACTTACTTCACTTAGCATGACGACCTCGAGGTCCATCCACTTTGCTACAAATGGCCAGATTTCATTCTTTCTCATTGCCATGTAGTACTCCATTGTGTATATATATACCACATCTTCTTGATCCATTCGTTAGGTGATGGACCTTTAGGCTCTTACCATGATTTGGCTATTGTTGACAGTGCTGCTATGAACATTGGGGTGCATGTGCTCCTATGCATCAGCACTTCTGTATCCTTTGGGTAAATCCCTAGCAGTGCTATTGCTGGGCTTATGCAGGTGATTCTAATGCAGCCTTTCTGTTAGGAGCCATGGTTCCTTTTTTATTTTTTTCTTTTCCTTTTCCTTTTCCTTTTATTTTATTTTCTTTTTCTTTTTAATATAAGCTCTATACCCAGTGTGGGGTTTGAACTCATGACCCAGAGACCAAGAGTCACATGCTGTTAAGGTGATTGAGCCAGCCAGGTGCCGCCCCCCACCCCCACCCCCCATGGTTCTTTTTCATTCTGCCTTCTTCTGCATGATTTGAATCTTCTTCCCCTCCTGGTCTACTGTTGAGTCTCCTAGTGGGTCTTCCTGTCTCTTGCCTTACTCTTCTCCAGTCTAGCACCCACACGGCCACCATGGTGTTCTTTGAAATATGAGTCTGATCCTGACACTCCCCTTGTAAGTCTGTTATTGGCTCTCCATTACCTATAAGGTTTTATCTTGTAAGGCAATTTTAGGGCCCTCATGACTCAACCTGTATCTACTGATTCCAGCATCATCTGTCTCTGTTTCCTTATATGCACATAAGGCTCTAGCACAGCACTGCCCAAATATAATATGAGCCCCATAAATAAAGCTTTCTAGTAGCCACATTAAAAATATAAAAAGAAACACAGTGAACTTAATTTTAATAACATGCTGTATTTAACCTAGTGTGTCCAACTGTTATTTCAACATAGATATAAAAAAGCAATGTCGAATTCACATGAATAGAAATTCTAATAGAAGTTCCCAGGGGTTGGGAGGGATGGAATGGGACATTGTTGTTTAATGTGTACAGAGTTTGTGTTTGGGATGATGAAGAAGTTCTGGAAATGAATAGCAGTGATGCTGCTCGGCATTGTGAAATGTAATTAATGCCACTGAGTCAGACACTTTAAAAATGGTTAGAATGGTAAATTTTGTGTTACATACATTTTACTAAAATAAAAAAGGTCCGCCTCAAAAAATCGATGTGAAAATTGTCGATAAGATACTTTTACTTTTACTTTTTTTTTTTTTTTTTTACTAAGCTTCCACAATTCTGTATTTTACACTAGCAGTGCGTGTTCAGTTTGCTTGAACTTTTTGACCTATGCCACGCCGCTCCGTGCCGTCCATGCCCTCGCACACCCTGGGCCCCCTGCCCGGAGGCCTGTGCCCCAGGGCAGTCCGTGTGCATTTTTTAACACCAGCACCAGCCTCAGATGCCCTCTCCCCCAGCGAGTGTTTCTGTTGACGACACCAGCTCTCCTGTCTTCTTGCCACCCCTGTGCTGGGCGTGCTTCTGCTCTTGGTGCTCTCCCGCTGCGCGGCGACTCGCTCACTACACGCACGTCTCCTTTTCTGAATCCTGTTTCTGAAAGCAGATGGTGCCTTTTCACTCTTTTTACCTGGAGTCCGGCGCAGCGTTAGCTGAAAGAACCCTTTGACTGGAAAAAAAAACCCTGGACAAAACCTCTCCATGTAAAAATGAATTAATACATTCTTTGAATGTTGTCAGGAGGTCCCTCCAATGGAGGTACCCTGCTTGCTCCTTCCAAGTTTCCCTGTGAGGCCTTTTGTTTATGTGGAACTTTACCATATGCCTGGCAACTTCATATCTGAGGGAGCCCTTTTTAATGGAAGCACTCAATAATATTTTTTAAAGCTTTTTCTACTTTAATGTCACCTTATTTTAATGTTATGAAATATGGAGATAGTGTGAAAGGCAAAAGTAAATGAAAAAAAATGAATAAAAACACGTGAGAAGATGTTACTTTCTCTGAAAACAAAAACTCACTTATCTATGCAAAATGAAGTTTAAGTCGAGAGGGAATGCCCAAGCAAGATGCAGATGGGTCTCAAAGGATGAAACATTTGGCTGAAACAAGATGAAATTTAAAAGAAAGAAATACGAAGTTTTGGGTTTAAGTGCCAACTGTAAGTTATAAATCTATAATGTGGGGAATTTGGTTTGGTATCAGTGAATTTTAATTTGCCACAAGCTTCATGTGAGCCACCACTGGGTTTCTTCTACTCAAAAACAAATCGTTCGGCGCAGCATTCATGAAACACGGGGTCCAGACACTCGGAAGTGATCACACCAGTGCCGTCCACACCGACTGGCCCCGGTCTCAAGTACCGAGTACTGACCTGGGGGCCACATTTTAAGAGATATATCGACAAACTTGGAGGTGTTCAGAAGTGTCCGCCCACAGCAAGGACCTTCCCAGGTCACAGGAAGGCTGCTTGGATTAAGAAGAATGTTCTCAGAGGAGTCGTAAGAGCTGTCTTCACATATTTCACAAGCTCTGAGGAGGGAGTAAACACTGTTGTCTACGCAGAGGCCAGACTGAACGTCAGAGAAAGCAATTTCTAAGTAGGGAACCCTTGCAGAATGCAAGGACTTTCAACAAAAACTCCTCTTACAGTACTGAACTCTGTTCCTAGAAGTATTCAGATAGAGACCAGGTCAAGATCTGTTAAGATTAGCATGGAAAGGAGTCTTGACTTGTGTAAGACTTTAATTTGGCTTCTAAATTTTAACCCGATGATTCTTTGTTTTCCTTTAATAGGAGTTCTGTGGTATGTAGTAAGAATTGACATTTGTTGAACTGAACCAGTCCTGTGTTGTAGAGACTAATTTTCCCATTTTCCCAGTGAGAAAACGGAGATTTAGAGAAGTTCAGTGAATTGCCCAAGTTAGAGAGCAAGCAAGTGACGGGGGCTGGGTTTGAACCCAAGGTATTTGACTCTCGGTCCCATCTCCTTACCCTCTACCTGAAGCTGCTCCCTGAATACATTAACATGTTTGTTTAATTCATTGAGAATGTGATTTATTTCAGGAATATAATCATGTCTTAAGTGTTAAGTGGGATATTTACACAACCTATCTTTTAAAAATCATGAATTAAAAAAAACTCATACTTTTCTATTTATGAATAAATATAAACATACTTGCATAGCATTTAAAAAATCAAAATTATTTATAAGCCTACTACCCTTAGGGTAACTACTGTTATCAGTTTGATGTTCAATGACTGTGTCCAGTTTTAAAAAAACAAATAAAAATAGCAGATTGCTTCAGTCAGGGGAAATGTTGAGGCACTGAAGGCTTTGGATACCAGAGCATGCCCTTCAAGAGGCGTCTTAGTCTGTTTGGGCTGCAAAAATAGAACACCACAGACTGGGTGGGTTATAAAAAACAGAAATATGTTTCTCACAGTTCTGGAGCCTGGAAGTCCAGATTAGGCTGCCGGCCTGGTCGGTCCTGGTAAGAGCCCCCTCCAGAAGGCAGACTCTCCACTTCTCACGGGTGGCAGAGATCACAGAGAAGCAAGCTTTCGGAAGGGCACTAATCCCATCCGTGGGGCCTCCACCCTCATGACCTCATGACCTCGCCTCATTCTCGTCAGCTTCCGGAGGCTCCACATCCTCACACTGGGGCATAGAGTTTCACCATATGAACTTTAGAGGGGGTGCAAACATTCAGTCTATAACAGAAGACTTGATTTTTCTCACTTCTAAGACTGATAATTTTTTTTAATTGATTTTTGAGACAGAGAGAGACAGAGCACGAGTGGGGTAGGTGCAGAGGGAGAGAGAGAGAGACAGAATATGAAACAGGCTCCAGGCTCTGAGCTGTCAGCACAGAACCCAGTGCGGGGCTCGAACCCACGAGCCATGAGATCATGGCCTGAGCCAAAGTAAGACGTTTAACCTACTGAACCACCCACGGGCCCCTGATTTTTCTCACTTCTAGCCCAGTATTGAACCATAATGCTTCTCTATAGCATCAAGGCTCACTCAGTAAGGGGAAGAATACTTCCTTCACTGAAATAAACAGATTTTTGTAATATGATGATTGAAATAGAGGCATTTATCATAAAATACAATACCTTGAATTGAGTTTTATTCGTTCAATGAATATTTATTGTTATCAGCTCTGTGGCAGTTGCTGGATATAGATATAGATTGTAGATATAGATTTAGGTACAGATATAGGTATAGATATATAGCATTGAAGAGTCCAGGTAAAGTCCCTGTTTTCATGAGGTTTATAGTCTGATGAGAAAGATAGAGAGTGGATAAATCAACAGTTATTCATCAGTAGGCCAACAGGAAAAAATCAGAAATCTCACTGAATTTTGACAAATGTGTACACCTGGGTAATCCAAGCTCCCATCAAGACATGGAACGTTACACAATTCTAGAAAGTTCCCTCTTGCCTGAAATGTTCTTCCCTAGAATTTTTCATGACTGGCTCTTTTCTTGATACTCAGTGCTCCGCTTAAGTGTCTCTTCCCTGTAACTCACCCTACCCCCCAGCGGCAGCTAGCGTTCAGATTTTTTTCTACCATAGATTAATTTTAGTTGTCCTGGAACTTTATATAAATAGAACCATCCAGTATCTCTTTTGTATCTGGCTTCTTTCACTCAGCCTAATGTTATTTGAGAATTCGTGCATGTATCAGTAATTCGTTTCTGTTTGTTATTGCCAAGTAGTATTCCATTGTGTGGGATGCCAAGTGGACTTGTTCTAGGGTTTGGCTATTATGAGTAAAGCTGTTATGAATATACTTACCCAAGTCTTTCTGTGGATAGATTTAATTTATCCAGCTTGGGACTCAGAGGACTATACTAAATCTGATGACCTCCGTCTTCCAACTCTTCATTACATGGATGTTGAGATTCTCAGTCTGTCCTCCATGTCTCTGCTATGTTTTCTACACCTTTCTCTCTGTGCTACATTCTGGGTGAGTTCCTCAGATTTATCTTCAATTCACTAACTCTCTCTGTCTGATCTACTGTTTAACCTATTGAGTATTGAACTTTTAAACAATTATAGCAAATATTTTTCGTGTCTAGAATTTCTACTTTTTGTTGTCTCCTGTTCATGTTTCAGATTTTATTTTCTTTCATTTTGCACACATTGCAGCAGAATTCACCAATTCTAACCGTTTCCATTTTAGTTTCTTTGTTTTTCAGTTTTTTAATGTTTGTTTATTTTTAACAGACAGAGAGAGACAGAGGGCGAGCGAGAGAGGGCCAGAGAGGGAGACACGGAATCCGAAGACAGGCTCCAGGCCCTGAGCTGTCAGCACAGAGCCCGTCGTGGGGCTCAAAATCACGAACCATGAGATCATGACCTCGGCCGAAGTTGGACGCTTAACCGACTGAGCCACCCAGGCCCCCATTAGTTGTAGTTTCTTTAAAACTTAAGAGTTTTCTTTTGTGAGGGTAATGTGAATTTGGGCGCTCTAGTGCTTCGCAGTGCAGGAGTGAGAGTCTGCCTTCTCGTGAGGAGCGCTGTTCATGGTCATGCCGTGGGCAGCTAGCTGGCCTGGCCCATGGTCCGTGAGCCCGCTCAGTTTCCTGTGCATGGACAAGGCCGTGCTTCCCGGGTCCCAGCTGTGCCCTGGCCATGGGACTGACAACAGAGCCTAGCCCTGGGGCTGGTGGGAGTCCTGGGCTCTGCCCTCCTGCCCCGTGTCTCCCACCCTCTGCGGGCTCCCTCTTGCCATTGCTGGCACCTGATGATTTCCCTTTCTTTTTGAATTTAGATCTGCATTAAACTTTGATCTTTTTGATGTTTTCTCCAGCATTTTGTATTGTTTCAAGTGGGAAAGGGAAGGGTTTTTTTTCAAACATCTTCTCAGATTATTTTAACTAGAAATTTGTGCAAATTCTTTAATCTCATTCACCCTTCGGTAAAAGTACTGGAGGAAGTACGTGAGTACTTAGTACTTCTGCAATAAAGTAACTATTTTAAAAATAACACAGCCATTTTATTGTTTTCACTAGCAGTGTTATAATTGTGTGATTTCACTTTTTATCCCCCCCATTAGTCCATGCCTACATGATTATAGCCCAGGGTTGTTGTAAAGATCAAATTATTTAAAAAATTGTTATGGGGGCACCTGGGTGGTTCAGTCGGTTAGGCATCCAACTCTTGATCTTGGCATGATCTCGGGGTTCGTGAGTTTGGGCCCCATAGGCTGTCAGCACAGAGCCTGCTTGGGATTCTCTCTCTGTCCCTCGCTCTCTGCCCCTCCCCTGCCAAAATAAATAAACTTAAAAAAAATTATTATTGAAGCTTTGAAAGATGATAAAAATAGTACACATTCAGTGGGAAACTCTCTGCCATAGAGAAGTGTAGGCAGCGTCGAGCAGGTCACTGTGTCCTTGGGCAAAATAGATTTTAATCCAGAGTCCGCAGGTGGGTGGCATGGAGCCCGGGGTGTTTTTGCTTGGCTGGCACAGTGAATTTGTTGCTGACACTTAAAAATAGTGACATTTCACATAAAATTTAGATACCTGACTTCGCTTGAATAATGGAGTTATCTGGCTACACTGGGCTTGCTTCCCAAATGGAATCAATTACTTTGTGCCGAATGGTATCTGTCCCATGATTGCTCTGCGTGACTGAGGCCAACAGCCACTTACTCTTCGTTGTTACACATTTACTGTTGTTATGTAAGTAGCATAGAAATAGTACTATATATCCACTTCTCTGTCAAAACTAGGAAAACAAAAGGTGAATGGGGAAAACCATCTGTTACAGGGAAAATGGCAGAGAGACTGCTAACCTGGAGCTTCCCTGACTGACGCGATCCGCCATACTTACTGTGTTTTAAATTGTCTAAAATAATTGAACATCGAACTGATAACTGGCTACCTAAGGGTAGGAGGATTATAATTAATTTTGGTTTTTCAAATTCTATACAAGTATGTGTATGGTCAGACGCCCTGTGAATCCATGATGAAGTGAGCGCTGGGCAGCCAGTGGAATGCAGGGGCGTTTTCTTGGCAGAGAATGAAGGTGGAGGAAGTTCCAAAATGAAAAAGTTAAAATATCACTTATTCCATGTGGAAATTTGTACCTTTTTTTTTTTTTTTTAGTTTGTGGACACATGGATTATAAGTGGAGCACTTTTTAGGGGAAAATGCGTTTTCATATAGGTTTAAATTCTGTATATAAATATATCGTCACCATTTGTTTTGCAGATTGCGAGATTACTGATATGCTTTCCTAAACCACAAAACAGTTGAAGATGTCTAGGTACTTAACGGCTTTGACAGTGACCACCCTCGTCGGTGTGGCCGTGGGGGGGTTTGTCCTGTGGAGGGGCATCCAGCGCCGCAGGAGGAGCAAAGCAAGCCTTGACCCCTGGCGGCAGCCAGCCCCGGGAGGGAGGGAGCAGCACCCCCCAGCCGACGACCATCTGTGCTCCGGTGCCCCCGGAGCCTCATGGGAGAGGAGGATCCTCGAAGCCAAGGTGGTGACTGTGTCTCAGGAGGCAGAGTGGGACCACATCGAGCCCTTGCTTCGGAGTGAGTTAGAAGATTTCCCAGTACTTGGAATCGACTGTGAGTGGGTAAGTTAAAAAGCAAAAATAAACCATGCAAATCTTGTCTGCTTTTCTAACTAGGGACCTTGAATAGTCAAGTAGAGGATAAGATTAAAGGAGAATTCGCTTGTTCTCAACTGGCTCACAAATAGAATTTAGCAGAAGGAGAAGCTGCTTCTCTTGTCAGGAGAGGAGAGTGCTTATAATCATGGGGTCTGGAGTGAGACAGATCTGTCCAAGTCCCATTGTGACCACTTACTTATTCTGTGACCTTGGACAAGCTCTTACCCTCTCAGAGGCCCATGAACTTGTTTATCATAGGGATGTAATGGTAGCTCTCTCCCAGAGCCTTTCAAAGAATTCAAGTAGACAAGCTCTATAAAGGGTGCAGCATGATTTTCACATACAGTAAGTGCTCATTAAATACTAGCTACTATTAATATTTTTAATGGTGTTTCATAAGGATGCCATGGAGAAGTTAGTTAAGGAAGTCTATTTAAATGGGAATTATTGCACAAAGTAGCATTTCAAGAGATCACAATAAAGTTTGAAATACTGTTTGCTCTCAACCAGGGCTTTGCAGTTTGTTTGTAGCATCTCATTTCATTTCCACAGTAAATCCCGTGTAGGAAGATTCTATTGTTACCTTCACTTTACAGATAGGAGAAAGGAGGCATAAAAAGGTAGCCACCATTTGAGCCTAAGGCTCTCCTAACCATCTGGTTAGTTTTTCTAAGTCTTCTTTGGGGAGAGTTGTGACACAGTTGTAATGAGGATCATAGGGCGCATCTCTTCCTCCCGCATTCTGATCCAGAGTGAACTTTAGTCTCCTTGAAACAGAAGATGTTACAAAAACTATAAATAAATTGTAGTTATCATTTCTTGTTGGTGGTTGTCTTATCTGATATAGGTCTTCTTGATCCGTAGAATATGGCCTACAGCCAGGAAATGTAATCAGAGGGGCCCTAAGCAGAATGGTCACCACAAAATCGGGTTACAGAATGGTAGGGGATCTGCCAGATGCCCGGGATGACCACGGGAACACTGGACAGTGTGGGGAGGGTTCGGTAGTCACAAAGGCCTTAAACCTGCTCAAGCTGTTTCATCATATCAGCAGTAATAGTTGTTTCTTCCCGTGAGCATGGACCAGCAGGACGGGAGGGGACACTTCTGGTCTCTTCTGTATAAGAACTTGTATCATTTCAGGAATATCTAGCCCAACAATAATAGAAGAAAACATCACTGAGCAGTGAGCTTTAGTAGATTAGGAACATTCACTTTTGCCAAACGCCTTGATTTTCTAACTAAATGAAGTATAACTGCAGCAGCAGAGAGTCTGAAATGTGTGGTTAGCAACAGCAGTTGACATAATAATAATGTTTAATTACCGTGGCTGAGATGTGGACAAGCCGAAGTGGCAAATAATCCAAAACCCACTTCATTTTGGCTTTGGATAAGTATGAGTTCATGCTGGATGCCACGTCTTCAGGTGTGATTGCATTTCCCTGTTTGCTGCCACAGAAAAGCTTTATGAAGAAAACTATTTATTTCTTGGTCTCTCCATTCTTCCATTTGTATTTCCCTTTTTTTTTTAAATTTTTAATGATTATTTATTTTTGAGAGAGAGAGACAGAGACAGAGCATGAGCTGGGGAGGGGTAGAAAGAGAGGCAGACACAGAATCCGAAGCAGGCTCCAGGTTGTGAGCTGTCAAAATAGAGCCCCACGCGGGGCTTGAACTCACCAACTGTGAGATCACGACCTGAGCCGAAGTCAGATGCCTAACCAACTGAGCTACCCAAGCACTCCTCCCATTCTCTTTTATTGACTTTTGTGTGCTTGTTTAGTGATCATTATTGTTCTTGTCTAATACAGCGAGTATTTGTTTGGATTTACCAAAATGTTTACCTTTTTCTTTCTCATTTTTTCCTTATATCTCAGACTTTTTTAGGATTATTTTCTTTAAGGTCATTCTTTAGAGGTTTATTTCTTCAAGGCTCATTAAACTCATTGTCATTGTTCTTGTTTTGAAAGTATCTTTATTTTGCTCTTAATCTTGAAAGAAAGATATTTTCACTAGATACAAAATTCTAGCTTGGTAATTTATCATCATTTTCAAGACAATATTCCATTGTCTCTTGGCTTCTGTTGTTACTGTTTAAAATAACTATCAGTCTAAGTGTTGATTCTTTATAGGTAATCTAACTTTCTCTAGCTCCTTTTAAGATCTCCACTTTGCGTTTGTGGTTCTGAAGATGCAGTATGATGAGGCTAAGTGTTCTTTCTGTATTTCCAACATGGGATTGTGAGAGATAGGTGGAAATGAGGATTGGTATCTTTCTATCAATTTTTATTTTATTATTATTATTATCTTAAATCATTGCATTTTCTTTTTTTTTTTTAACTTATTTATTTTTGAGAAAGACAGAATGTGTGAGTGGGGGAGGGGCAGAAAGAGAGAGAGGATCCCAAGCAGGCTCCATGCCATCAGTGTAGAGCCAGATGTGGGGTTTGAACCCATCAATGGTGAGATCATGACCTGAGCTGAAATTGGGAGTCAGGCACTCAACGGACTGAGCCACCCAAGTGCCACTCTTGTGTCAATTTGTGAATTCTCTTTGAAAATTGTCTTTACCCTGTTTGTTCTTCTTCTCTTCCAACACCACCCTCCCCTGCCTTTTCTTTGTCATCTTCTCTCTCCTCTTCCTTCTTCATTGCTGTAATCTGATATTCTCAACTTTCTATGCTCTCCTACATATCTGGTAATCTCTTTTATATTTAACATAGTCTCTATGGATTCATTCTGTGCAGTTTCTTTAGGTCTCTTTTACTGTCCCCTTTTTCTTTTTCTTTTTTTTTTTTTAACACTTAGATTGTATTGCAGTTTCACTTAACAGTATATAAAATGCTGTGTTGTGACAGGTATCAACTATCCATTAGATATTGAATCAATTTTTCTTAAGCACTACTAACTGCTTGCTTTTCTTGAAGCTAGATCATTCTGGAAATTTCCTGTTAGACCTATGAGTGCGAACATATGGTTTCTGTCCTTCTCTGCCTGAC
>PISW01010660.1:0-49024 GCA_004023785.1 Mungos mungo | reverse complement strand
TTCATAGAACTGAAAACACACCAGAAATGGAGGCATTCCAATAAAAAGATACTTATATGTCTGTCTCTCATTTGTGTTGTATACTCATTGTATATAAGTTTATCTTCAAGTCTCAGACTTTTTCATAATATTGGCTCTCCATGACTCTACATAGTTCCCAATGAACTTCAATTCTCTCAAAGCATCTCTTCAGCTTTATCCTCTAATACTAATTATGTTGATACTCCTTATCTTTATATTTTCTAGGTCAAATTTAAAACTTAGAGCACATGTTATTAGACTGTTTGAGTTTCTTTTGTTATGCCTTATCATAGGACTTTGTCTTGTATATTGGCCACCTTTGAATTAAAATATTGGCGACATTTGAACTACCTAGCTCCTACCTTAATCAATGGTTCTCAGAGATGGGAGGATTGGGGGGGGAACCAATATTTGTTGTATATTAAGCTAGGTTTGTATCTATTCATTTAGTTATTTGTCCAGTAGCATTTATTAAGTGTTTACTATGTACCAGACATTATTCAAGACTGTGTTTCAACCATGCTTAAAACAGACAAAATCTAATGTAGGCCATATTTAATAGGAGAGAGACATATAAGACAAAATATTTTGTGAATATTTAGTATATCAGGAGGAAATGCATCCTTTGAAATAAACTAAAGTACGATACAGGTGAGAAAAATAGGGTTGCCAGAGGTAATCAGAGAATTTTTCTCTGATAAAGTGACATTTGAAAAGAGACATTAAGGGTGAGATATGAAAGCCAAATAACTCTCTGGGGGAATGGTGTTCTAGGTGTTCTGTGATGTGAGTGCAAATGGAAAGCTTAAGGACAAGGACATCAGTGTTGTCACAGAGAGTAGAAGGAAAGTGATAGAAAATGAGATCTGAAAGGCAGTCAGCCCTTTTAGCCTTCAAAAGGACTTTGATTCTTACAATTTTTGGATGGAAACTATTTGAACATTTGAGCAACAAATTGGCATCAACTTTTTAATGTTTTTCTTTACAAGCATCATGATGGCTGGTTGTGGGAATATTTAGTAGAGTGAGAATGAGAACAGGGAATTTTTCCTTAAAGAAGTTGTGGATAATACGGCACCATGACTGATATGTGTCTATTTCAATTACATAGAAAGTTTGACCAGATCTAGCATATCCTGTGACACAATCTACTATACTTAATATTTATAGAGTATACAAAAAGTTACTGATATTTATAAATGCATATTTTAGGAGGGTATTAAGAGTATCAGGAAACTCTCATATTCATTGCGAGCACTTCTGTATATCCTTATGAAGTTCAAAAGTTACCAATGCTATTTTCAGTTAGTTCCTTTTACAGAGTTCTGCATGCACTAAAAGTATGACCTATTCATTTCATACTCATTAAGAAATCAATTTTTAGAGCAAATGTTACAAATGAATATTTAATTTAGTTGCAATTAAGAATGTGTATTTACAGAACATTTCTTATTAATTAACACTAACCAGAATGGCTAAACATAGAGAAGTTTGACCTTCTTCAAAACCATTCACTTGGCTCTGTATTATTTTCTAAAGCACCAGAACTTGATGAAGCCTGGTCATGCCTCTCTCTGTAAACACATCTCTTCCTAATGAGGTTCTACTCCCCAGGCGGTTTGCAGCAGGTTCAGTTCTTTGCATTTCTCTGCAAAGAGTCAAACACCTAAATCTCTGGTTGATACTGAAAAAAGTTTAATATCCAGAAGCCATTTCAATAAACTATTATGAAGTGCCTTCCATTCCAAGTCAAAATGAGCAATGAGTGACTTTCCTCAAAATGAGATCTTCAGCAAAAATATAAAAACAATACGCTTAGACATACACTTGAGTTCTAGCCTTAGGAATCACAAATCAGAAGGAAAACTGCATTCTAATTTAATGAGACCTTTATCCCTCTTTTTTTTCTCCTTGGGCTTTTCTTCTAATTAAAAGCCAAAATTAACATCAAATAGTTTGAAACTATGCTGTAAAAACTTTACTAAAGCAGTCAACTAATTTCTGAATGAATGCATTTACTAAAACTTGGTGAATTAAAGAGGTCACAGCATGCTCCCGGACAATTAAAGGAATCACCTCTGTTCTTCTGCCCGATCATAACCCCTCCAAAAAAGATAGCAAACATATTCTGCCCACATTGCAGCTCATCAAACAATACCCAAACCACCTACCAAGTCCCTACCAGAGACCATGATGGTTTCACAGTTCACTTCAACCCTTTAGAAATAAATAACCTGCCACTTAAGTCATGAGTATTGCTTATAATTTTGTGAAGATTCTAGTCATTTTGCTAAATATAGAGTCATGAAGAAATAAGAGTTAGTTTTATCTACTATTTATCACCACTTCACAATGTTTTTTGGGATTTAGAAGCTGATATTTGGTCTGTTATACATTTTAAGAGCATTAATAGGGCCATAGATAAGTTCTTATTAATGTTATATATTAATGTCTTGAAAAGGTTGGCAGAGGATTGGTACCCAGCATTGTTAGAGCTAGGAAGTAATTATTCACTGCAGATTTATGCTCTAATGTAGTTAAGTGACAACAAGCTGTTTTCTTAAATGTTAATTAAGAACCTTCTTAATTTATGAAACTCTATGCTGTTTCTGTGTAGCACTGAACTAGACCCCTCATATTGCCAGCTAAGTTTCTCTGAATAAATCATGTCTCAAGAATGATCATTTGAGTTTTTGGCAGTGCAGAATAATTTAGGGAGCACCATATCAGAAGGCACTGTGTACACCAGACAACCACCGGAAGACTATCTTGTCCAACCTTATGATTATTAAGATTTAGTAATATCTCTGAGTATGAGGAAACTTGAATTTCTGCTGGCAATTATTTTTCATGAGAATCATTAATGATTTCAGTTATCCTAATTATGCAGAGCATATGGATTTTCTAATATATGAATGAATCACATAATGAAGACCCTTTTTTGAAATGCTACATAAACATCTTATGATAGATGTTTTCTGGTGGGCACTAAAATGAATCCCTCGAGAGAAATAGAGTTCAATCAAATTCTACCTTGGAAGTCTTGAACAGGAACAATTGCTAATTATTTTCTGTAGGATTCTTATTTAAATTTATAGTTGGGGACACTTTTCTAATGTCACATTATGCCAAAAACTCTCTGCCTTGTGTGGAGTGCATGGTGTGTCTGTTTGTGTGTGTTTGACATAAATTGACTTAATGATGTATTGTTGCTCCTAGTTTTTGCTTTCATATGGAAGGTGTGATGATTACACATAGAACAAAGGAACTGCGAACACATTTCACAACTTAAACATTTGTATATAGTATTACATTCTGTGGTCTATCAGATTTAAGGTAGTTGTATTTCCTTACAGTCACATTTTGGGGTTTCATCTGACAGTCTCCAAATTCCAGGTGCTACACTTCTGTCCTCTAGCTTTGCAAGGTGGCAAAGACAGTTGTGATTCTTCATTTTAATCAATATTCAATGGAAGCTAGAAAATAATTAGTAGTATATTAAAAGACTTGATGTTCCTTGGTTTTAAATCATTCAATTTTCCATCTTTTATGAATATTTTGATCTCTCTTTGAATTGCTCTTATAAGTTTTGGAATTATTTTTAATCCATTATACAGTTTTACCACACATTCTTTTTTTTTTAATAATTATTTTTGAGAGAGAGAAAGAGAGAGAGACAGAGTATGAGCAGGGAAGGAGCAGAGAGAAAGGGAGACACAAAATCCAAAGCAAGCTCCAGTTCTGAGCTGCCAGCCCAGAGTCCGACATGGGGCTCAAACCAACAAACATGAGATCATGACCTGAGCTGAAGTCAGATGCTCAACTGACTGAGTCACTCAGGTGCCCCTTACCACACATTTCTGTAAGAAGTACACCTTTCCCCCTGGAATAAGGTCCCATAATTACCCACTGGCCAATTTCAAAATCCCTTTATATTTGTCAATATCTGTACTATCAATGAAGTCTTTTTTAAAACATGTTATTGAGGTGTTGTTGACATAGAAAAAGCTGTACATATTTAATGTATACAACTCAATGAGTTTGGGGATAAGTATATATCTGTGAAATCATCACAGGCTGTAAACAAACCCATCACCTCCCAAAGTTTCTTTCCACTCTTATTATTATTATTATCATTGTTATTTTTGTAATAAGAAAATATTAGATCTCAGCAAATTTTAAATAGGCAATAGAGTATTGTTAGTTATAGGCTATATGTTACACAATAGTTCTTTGAATATGAAGGGCTTAAAATTATTTTTTTCAGATTTTAGACATTCTGGGGATAATTTTTACATTTTAGATGAGGAAAATGAGTTTGTCATCAAAATGTATGACTATTACATATAACTGCTCTGTTTTCCCATCTTTGGATATATCAGGGCATTTATGGTGGGTGAATTTTGTTTATTCAGTTGTAGATTTTGTATCCTGTTTAATTACACAGTGTAGTACTTTGGAATATAACGTGACCAGGGTGAATTTCCATGAACAAGACGACAAAGGACAGTTTGGTCTGGATGTGTTCACATAACAACAAGAGCAGCAGCAGCAGTGAAAATGTCAACCCGCGTTTCCTGAAGGACACCAGTAATGGTGCCGGGCTCATCACGATCATGAACGTTCAGTTCTCACAGCTGATGGGATGAACACGCGTCATGGTCTGAATGTCACAGATGAAGTGATCAACACAGAGAAGGTAAGTGATGTGGCCAAGTGACCCAGTGAGCAGTAGAACAACCATTCAAACCAGGACCCATTCTTGCCCTCAATCCTTTATAAAATGCTCTTTCCCACTGGATTTTAAACTTCTGGATTGTCATATTGTTTCATAAAATAGAAATTTACAGAGTCCAAATTTTTATTGCTTTTTTTAAAGAAAAAAATGAGCAAACAAAGATGGTAAACATTACAGAACAGAAACATGCTAATTTAACAAACACCCAGCTATCATGTAGTAATTAAATACTGGATTTGATGTTGAAAGACTTAGTTTGAATACTTACTCTAACCCTTATTATAAGACATCTTGAAATTTCTTAGGGTGCTAAATTATTTTTCTGTAAATAAAGTGTAGTAGTCTCTATAAGGTAAATATAATATTCAACATGAACTTTAAAGGAAGCTTTTTATAAATGTATGCCTTTTATGAATATAAGCACTGCCTTGTGTTATCAGTGTCTTATACCTAAGACTTGGATGGCTTACTTGACAAATCTTCCCTGTCCTCTGTTACAAGAGCACTTATACCAGAGATGTGAGGTGGATGGTGTTGCCTGAACAGCTATGTACCCCCTTCTGTGTCTTCTGAAATCAATGGGATGCATTTGAAGGGGCCTGTAGCACGTTTTAGTGAAAACCTAGTTACAACCTTCTTTGATACATGAAGAAATAGACTTTCAGTGGAGAAGGAAAAGTTACGTGCAGCAGACTTGATTAGTGACAGAGTGAAGATGAAGAAGCCCAAATCCTGACAATCAGGGTTCTCTCCAAATGCTCTTCCTGGTTGGAGCACTGTCAGGATATGCAGAGGGAAGACATCAATTGACCTTTACAAGATAATAGTAATGAGTTACTTGACAGGTCTTCTACAGAAGAAAGCAATTATCACTTATGAGTTAAAAGGTGGCTTGGGATTATTGAAATATCATAGAATCCCTTCCACAGATTGACTTCCTTAAATACCATTTATCAATTGGCACAGCATAATCATTAATTTCTTTTCAAACATTATTCTGTAAATGTAGTTTTACAAATACACATTTGTATACATACAAATGTAAATATACATTTACAAATATAATGATGTCTACCAGTGTTTTAGATGTTTAACTAGATGAAGGGCGGGTCTTAGGATAGGGCATTAATTCTTGGTGAACTTTCACTTTATTTATTTATTGACTTTTAATTAAAAATTTTTTTAATGTTTATTTACTTTTTGAGAGAGAGAGAGACACAGAGCGTGAGTGGTGGAGGGGCAAAGAAAGGGAGGGAGATACAGATCCCAAAGCAGGCTCCAGGCTCTGCACTATCGGCACAGAACCTGATGTGGGGCTTGAACCCACGAACCATGAGATCATGACCTGAGCTGAAGTCTGACGCTTAACCAACTGAGCCACCTAGGTGCCCCACTGGTTCTATTCATTTTTAAATTAGATCTGGGTTTTGGGTCTACTTCTATCACTAATTATCTGGGAAAATTTGAAAATTATAATTAACTCCTTTAAATGGATCCAACTTATTGCATTTGTACATAATTTACTAAGAGCCTACTACATACCAGGCATATTTGTGATAATCTTTAGTCAAAAATTCATTTAATCCTACCATTGACCAGCATGGAGAGCACAATTATTTCTGGCTTATGGATGAGAAAACTGAGGAGAAGATAGTTTAAATAACTTACTCAAAGTCAGTCACTACATGGGATTTTAACTTCTGTGTCAGTCTCTAGGAATAGGTGTTTAATTATTACATTATACGCTATCCTTCTTACATTACAGTTCAACCACTTAAAGAATGACCAAAATAATGGATGCAAACCACTTAACATATGTCTCATGTCGAGGGCTGTGTGAGGATAATTATTCTTATATGTAAGAAAATCTAAACTTTATGCATCATTGAAAGACAAGTGAAAAATATATAGAACCAGGTGCAATTTATGTCTATTTATTATGACAGTGTCAATAGCCCATGTGTTTTTGTTGTTGTTGTTTTTAACATTTTATTTATTTTTGAGAGACAGCGCAAACGGAGAAGTGGCAGAGAGAGAGGCACGCTCCAGGTTCTGAGCTGTCAACACAGAGCCCGACAGGGCTCAGACTCACAAACCGTGGATCATGACCTGAGAAGAAGTCAGATGCTTAAGCTTAACCGACTGAGCCACTCAGGTGCCCCAATAACCCATGTTTTAAGAACAAAGAGAGCAAACAAAACATGGTCTTTTGTCCCAATGGACTTCTTTGTTCCCTCTACTGCTTTTTCTGTCACCATTTCGCTGTTCATTAACACATTCCCAAAAGAATGAGTCAGGTGAGAGGACCTTTGTGAAAGCCAATCATTTAATTTGGCAGCATCTATAAAGGACGAGAACTTAAAAGAAGAACATGGACATGGAACATATTGTTTAACGCCAGCCGCAGGAGTTTGAAGATTTCCATTACTTCTGCCACTTGTTTCCTTGTGGCTGCACGTAACAGAATCTCTGTCTCTACTCCACTTCATCATTCTTAGACAACCTTGACTATAACCTGTCAAAAATATCATATTATTTTGATTGTTTCATGATAGAACATTCAGATTCAGATAATGCAAAAATCACCAAAACCATCTAAGCGTTTTAGAAGCTCAGGAAACATTTATCTTTCAGTCTGTTTTATAGGCTTTCATCTTTTCAACGGTAGTTTTTTGTACATATTGGCCACAATTTCTACAGAGTATTAATTCCCCTTAGTTTGTGGTGCAGTCGGAGAAGTGCCATGATTCCCAAATTATGGGCTAGAAATACAGCTTCATTTTGCTGATGGTTCTAGCCTCCTATATTCCAAGTGGATAATGACACTGCTTCAGGGTTTCAGTGTTTTGTTTTTATTTTAATTGAGGTAAATTGACATCAAATGTCATATTAGTTTTAGGTGTACAATATAATGATTTCACATTGTATACATTGCAAAATGATCAACACTATAAGTCTTGTTACTATTACCATACAAAATTAATGCAATATTTTTGACTATGGATTTCCCCATGCTATACATTACATCCCCATGATTTATTCACATTATGTCTGGAAGTTTGTACACCATGACCCCCTTCAGTAACCACCAAACTATTCTCTATATCTGAGTCTGGGTTTTGCTTTTGTTGTTGTTTATTTGTTTTTTAGATTCCACATATTTGTCTTTGTCTGACTTATTTGATTTAGCATAATCTCCTCAAAGACCATCATGGTGTCATAAATGGCAAGATGTTATTCATTTTATAACTGAGTACTATTCTATTACATATATGTGTATATATATGTATAATGGAATAAATATATATGTGTGTATATATAATAGAATATATACATATATAATGGAATATATATACATATGTATATGTATATATGCATATATAATAGAATATATATGTATATAGTGGATATATACATATGTGTATATATGTATAATGGAATATATATGTATGTATGTGTGTATGTGTGTGTATATGTATATATACATATATGTATATATAATTTTTATCTTTATCCATTTATCCATCAATGCACACTCTCCTAATTTTGGCTTTTATAAATAATCCTGCAATGAACATAGGGGTACATATATGTTTTCAAATTAGTGTTTTTGTTTTCTTTGTATAGATTCCAAGTAGTGGAATTGCTATATCAACTAGTAGCTCTATTTTTAACTGTTTGAAGAAACTTTGTGCTGCTTTCTATAGTGGCTGCACCAATTTATATTCCCGCCATCAGTGCCCAAGAATTTTTTTCTCCACATCCTCACCCACACTTTTTATGTTTTTTCTTTTTGATATTAGCCATGCTGACAGGTGTAAGGTGATATCTTATGGTGGTTTTGATTTGCATTTCCTTGATGATTAATGATATTGAACATCTTTGCATGTGCCTGTTGGCCATATGCGTGTATTCTTTGGTAAAATGTATATTCAGATCCTTTACCCATTTAAAAAAATTTTTTTATATATTTTTTAGAGAGAGAGAGAAAGATCACATGCATGCATGCCAGGCGGAGGAGGGGCAGAGAGAAAGGGAGATATAATCCTAAGCAAGCTCAGCTCTGTCAGCACAGAGCCAGACAGGGGGCACAAAAATCATGAACCCTGAGCCAAAATCAAGAGATTTGACACTCAGCTGACTGGTCCAGCCAGGTGCCCCCATCTTATTTCTGATATTAAAGGAAAAGCTCCAGTTTTTCCCTATTGAATGTGATGCTAGCCATGGATTTGTCATATGTGGCCCTTATTATGTTGAGGTACATCCCCTCTGTACCCACTTTGTTGAGAGCTTTTATCATAAATGGAATTTGATTCTGTCAAATGGTTTTCTGAATCTATTGAGTTGGTCATGTAATTTTTATCTTTTATTTTGTAAATGTGCTGCATCACATTGATGATTTGTAGATGTTGAACTGCTGTTGTGTCACTAGAATAAATTCCACTTGATCATGATATATGATTCTCTTAATGTATTGTTTGGTTTGCTAATATTTTGTTGTGCAGAAATATTTACAAATGCTATAACCTTTGGTTGGCTTGACCTTTTTCTCATTATATAATGACCTTTTTGTCTCTTAATTACTGTCTTTTTCTTCATGTTTATTCTGGCTGTCTAAACACAGCTACTCCAGCCTTCTTTTTGTTTCCATTAGCATAGAATATCTTTTTCCATCTCTTCACTTTCTTACCTGAAATGAGTTCCTTGTAGACAGCAATAGATGGTTCTTGTTTTTTTTTATCCACTCACATGTCTTTTGATTTCAAAATTAAGTCCATTTCCATTGAAAGTAATTATGGATAGATATCTACTTCTTGACATTTTGTGAATTGTTTTCTGGAATGTTCTGTAGTTCTTCTGTGTTCTTCCCTTTTCCCTTGTGATTTGATGGCTTTCTCTTTTTCCTTTGCATATTTATTATAAACTTTTGCTCTATGGTCACCATGAGGTTCACAAATATTCTATGTATATAACAGTCTACTCTAAGTTGATGGCAACTTCAATTTGAACACATTGCAAAACGCCATGCAGGGAGCATTCCATGATTTTCTGGCTCCGGTGGCCAAAGGGGTTGGTGTTCTTGAGCTCCATGGAAATATAACAATAGAAAAGAAAGTTCTTGACAGGCCAAGATTTTAGCAAGGTAGCTGGAAAGTGTAGAGGGTGAGGCACACAGGCTGACTTCAGAAAGGCAGCAGGGATATATCTTGCCTACACTTGCCTGTGGGCTTCAGAAATGTACAGGGAGAAGGCGTTGGCTGTGTTCACATACTGGCTTTAAGCTGGGAGCAGAAACGTGTCATGATTGCTTGCCCTTGCCAGCTGCAGCCAGGGAGCGAGGTGGGGTTGTGTGTGTATGTGTGTGGTCCAACCACCCATGATCTCCAACTTTAGCTAGGGAAGGGAAAAATGCTTCGGCCTTTCCGTGCTGCAACTGCCTGTGCTCTCTGACTTTAGGAATACAGGATAGTACCACATCCACTAAGATCCACCTGTTATAGAAGGCGGTGGAAGGTCCAGGCTCCCCCACTCATACTAGCAGGGTAGATGAAAGGTGCAGAAATGGTATCTCTTAGCAGCTTTATCCCCAGGAAGTTTCAACAGGCCCCTGCTCCTCCTGCATATGCTTTTAGACTAAGAAATGAATGTCCCTCACATGTAGTCTAGGTACTTCTCAAAATGCTGGGGGTTTTTTGTTTTGGTTTGGTTTTTTTTGGTCTCGAAGTGAGGGATTCTACACTCATGCCTTTTAAAAAGGAATCTAGTTTTTCTGTAGCACTTTGGGTCCTTGGACATCAGCTCCATTGATTTTCTAAGCCAAAAGCTTTGGGGCCTTGTCTCTCTGATGCAGATTCCAGTGTTTGGGGTGCTTGATGTAGGGCACCAGCTCCCTGCTTCCCCTGGAGAAGCACCACCAAACTGGTGAGACCCTTCCGTGTTATGTGTCACTGTACTGGGGATGTGGTTTGGGGGAGACCATGTCCCTGTTTCTCCTTCTTTTTTTACTCCTTTGTTGTGGAAAAGCAGTTCACCTATTTTTCAGATATTTTTCACAGGAGAATGATCCATATTTAGCTGTAAATTTGGTGAGTCCGTGGGAGAAGGTGAGCTCAGAATCCTCCTATATCACCTTCTTATGGGAACCCCTCCCTTTTCTGTTTATTGACTAGTCAATTTGGAATGCGAGAAAAGCTGAGACAAATCCATCTTTTTTACTTTATTCCCCAATTTAAATATTTGTCAACAATGGCTCATTTTCCTAACAGCAAAGCCATTCTCATCCTTATATTATACATTTGCAAATAAATGAATAAATAAATAGTTTTATAATATTCTCAGCAGGAGTTCCTTATGGTTTTTCTCTTGAAAACCAATGAGCTGGATTTAGATTTTCAATTAATGCTACAGTAGAACTATGCAGGAAGCCACAAAACATTTAAAAAAATCACACAATATTCATACAAAAGTTATTATTTTTTTATATTGCTTTTTGGGTAATCTTGCTATCATTTGGTTTTTAAATTATGTTATAGTTAAAAAACAACTACTGCATTCTGCTGTGGTCAGGAGGAGGAGAGAATCATGGGAAAATTTACCTTTCTTTCACTATAGAGTTTTAATCTTTGTAGTATATTAATAAAAAATCACTAGTAAAGCAGAAAATAGATATCAATTTTTGCATCTAAATATCGTGGCCAATTTGCTCAAATATGCCTGCTGAAATCTGAGACTAGACATTGTTTTCTCTTACCAAAGTAGGATTTCAGGCCTGATGTTAACTTCCCTTTACAAGTGAGCATTACTTTGCTGGTCTTTCTGCTGGGAAGAGTGAAGAAGTCATGCTTGTATATGTCTTCCAGGGGGCAAAAGAAACACAAAGCCTTAGTTGTTTATAAGCCAGAAGTGCAATGTATTGACCAGAGAACAAACATGCAACAAATTAAGTTGGAGAACTTATGATACCTGCTTTCAAGACGCATCCCAATCCTGTAGTAAACAGTGTTTTATTGGCTTAAATGTAAACAAATAGATCAACCAAAAAGAGAAAAAGAAAACAAAAGGAGAGAGAGAGAGAGAGAATGCAGAATCGACACCCAATCACATAATTAATTGACTTTTTAAAATAAAAGTTGCAGGGCACCTGGGTGGCTCAGTCAGTTAGGCCTCCGACTTGGGCTCAGGTCAGATCTCACGTTTGTGGGTTCGAGCCCGGCGTCAAACGCTGTGCTGACAGCTAGCTCAGAGCCTGGAGCCTGCTTCCGGTTCTGTGTCTCCTTGTCTCTCTGCCCCTCCCCCTCTCATGCTCTGTCTCTCTCTGTATCAAAAATAAATAAAACATTAAAAAAATTAAAAATAAATAAATAAAATAAAAGTTGCTGAAGTGATTTAATGAGAATGGAATAGTCTTTTGAAGATAGGCTAAAGAAAAAATCAATACTTGCATAAAAAATAAAGTGACCATATTTTATATCAAACACAAAAATTGATTTGAGAAAGATTATAGACTTAAGTATAAAAGCTAAGAGAAATAAGCTTCCAGCAGGAAAAAAGGTAATATCTGCATGGTCTTGGATAAGGACAGTTTTCGTTTGTTTATGTGTTTGTTTGTTTGTTTTTGTGGGTTTTGTTGTTGTTTTGTTTTTTGTTTTTGTTTTGTTTTGTTTTTACAAAACACAGATGCAGTACATATATCTGACAAAGGGTTTCTATTCTGAATATGTAAATAATCCCACAATATAATGATAAAGTCAACTGAATGAAACAGGTAATAGGTATTAATGGGCACTAACTATACAGATAAAGAAATAGACATAATTCAAAAGCTCATGCAATATTGCTTCGCTGACTAATCATTAGAAAGATGCAAATTAAAACCACAGGGAGATACTCCTTTTCACCCACAAAAATGTCTGCAAATTAAAAGCCTGAAAGCATTCTCTGCTTAGGTATGTGGAGCACCTGGGACTCCTACAGGGCTGGAGAACTGCAAACTGCACCACCGCTTGGGACATCATGCTGGTAGTTTCTCATATAAGCCAAACATACATACATCCTCATGACTTGCCGATTCTATACCTAAATATTCGCAAAAGAAAAATTAAAACATATCCAAGAAAAGATTTATACAAAATGTTTATAACATGTTTATGCATAATAGCTCCCAGCTGGAAATTATTTAAATGTTTGTCAAGGGAAGAATGGATAGACATTTTGTATTAAGTCCATATAATGGGTCTTCTTGGTCAGCTCCAGTTGCTATAACCAACTACCTGAGGCGAGGCAGCTTCAACAGCAGGCACTTACTTCTCACAATTCTGAAGGTGGGAAGACCAAGATGAAGGTGCCAGCAGATCCAGGCTTCGGTAGGTCCCTCTTCCTGGCTTGCAGAAGGTCACCTTCCCACTGTGTCCTCACATGGCAGAGACAAGACACTCTGCTGTCTGTTGCCCTTTCTAGACGGACAATAATCACATCATAGTGTGTTTCTACCCTCACGATCTCACCTAATTACCTTCTATGTCCACACCTTAAAAACCATCACATGGGATGTTTGACTTTCAACATAAGAGTTGGGGGAACACAAGTATTCAGTCCAAAACACCCCACAATAATAAAAAATATGCTACTAAAATATGCAAAATTATATATGAATCTCAAAAATGTGCTGAGTAAAAGGAAATATGTGCAAACAATACTTACTTTATGATTCAATTTATATAAAGTTCTATAGCAGGCAAGGCTAATCTATGGTGAAGGAAATTAGCACAATCATTGCCTATTGAGGTGGGGGCCTGGGAAGGAAAGGGCACAAGGGAACATTTGCAAGTTCTATATATTGGTAGGAGTGTGACTTATGAGTCTATTTTTTATCAAAACTCCACAAACTATACTCCATATTTCATTATGATATAAATTGTAATTTAATTAAAAACTTTAAAATATTTTTCCTTCAGTGAAAAGTTCTATGATAATAATTAAGTAAAAAAAAAAGAAGCATTAATATACTTAATCCAATCCACCACTCATAGTAACTACAACTTTACCTCAAAATACACAAAGATCTACCCATTTCTTCCCACTTGTACTATTATAACTCTACCAAAACAATATCCTTCTTAGACTACTTCTTTCACCTCTTGATTTGACCCAGTCTGTCAATTCTCAATCCCCTACAGTTATTTTACTCTTCAAGTAGTGTCAAAGATAAACAAGCCAAACACTAGTTAAAGCAGGAAGGCTAGATTATTCAGTAATAACTCTTATAACAGGGTTGAGGGTCCAGCATGAACTGAACTCCATCAAGTACAGCTGTGTAGAGGTGACTGGACATTTTAAAGGGAGGGTGAGGGAGTAAGGAAGGGGATGAGCTGGTGTTTGAGAAGAATCAGGGAAATGAAAATTTTCAAAAAGTAGGAAGGGGTATTGGTTAATGTGATTAGGCTATCTGGGTTTGCTAACAGTTACTTCCTGAAGTTAGGCTATTACTTCCCCACAGAGACCCCGAGACAAAGTTCCTATCTTCAGGTGTTAGCTGGAGCCAACAGTAAATTATTTCGGAACCTTGAGCTTTCCCAGGCAGGAAATTAAGGGGCCTGGAGTCATGCAGGAAAACAGCTTCGAGGTATTAGAAATCACTAGTGTTTGTTTAAATCTTACTGTTTTCGCATTGCTGGGGAGAATGTGGGTGGAGGTGGGTGGATAGTCAGTAGCTTTTATAGGCCAAGGTTAAGACTTAGGTAAGGAAATAATAGTTCAGAGGATTCTGAGTAGAGTTTGGTTAGGAGCACAGTCTTTGTCCCAGCAAGAGATCTTTTTGAAAAAGTCAATCAGTTTCTGTCATGCTTTACAAAAATTCTCCAATGGCTTGCCGTAGCACACACACACACACACACACACACACACACACACACACAATCAAACCCCTTAATGTGGTATGCAATGATTTAAATGCTCTTTCCCAGTCTGTCCATCCCAAATCAAATCCAACATTCTCCTCCTGATTATTCTGTTCCAGCCAGTCAACTTTCTTTACATTCACTGAATATACCAAATCTTTTATTAACTTAGGCCTGTTGTGCTTGTGACTCCTTTTTTTCTGGAAGCTTCTAATTTGTCTCTTTACATAGCCTGCTCCTTTATATCCTTTAGGACTACTCAATCCATGTTATTATTCAATTCCATTTTTCCTCCTAATGGTAAGAATGTGTCTCTCTTTTTCATGGCACCTTTCTGTTTTTAGAAGAGTACCTAGTACTTACCAGATGCTCAGTAGATATATGTTGAATGAATGAATTTTCTATCTGTAGTTTTATACTTTTACTTGAGAAAAATGACTGATGCTATGTTAAAGTATAAGTCCATATCTCATTTCAAGTTGGCAACTTGCTAGTCATTTAGAAACAGGGATTGTTTTTGGAGAAGTTGGCCTAAAACTATTTTCAAAGCTTACATCGGCAATTTGAAGACATTATGGATAAGACATATTGAATCTGATGAAAATCTCATGAAGAACTGAAACTTTTTTTTTATTAACAATACACTGATTAGGAAAATATGCAGTAACTGAAACATGCAAGACTGGCAGGTAATGGAGAACATTTAACTTACCCTTGTTCAGTGATATACCTTCCTGAATTTAAAACTCCTTTCTGTTGAGTCAGATTTATAGCACTACCTGTCCAGGATTTTTTTCTTATCTGATATTTTCTTGTTTAGTAAATTAATAGAGTTCTTCTGCCTACACAATGTCCATCTTGGACCTTTTTCATCAACTTGAAATAAAGTAACCACTTACTTGAAAGGAAAAGAATTGCCATTTGATGGCGGTGATAATGACTTCTGTACATTACATTTCTGTAGGATTAATGATTAGATATTCGTCCCAGGGACATGGATGCCTCCTGAATGATCATTAATCTCCAGGAAACCACCTTCACTTTGATTGTTATCCTTAAATTAAAACTTAGGGGCAACACAGAGGACAAGGCAACTGATCACGATTCTCTCAAATTCAAGTACCAGATTATGTTCTGATAAAGTATGCTAGTCTCATAGAATCTCATAATAAATGACTGAAGAAAATAAATGAATGTGTTTTTTACAGCCCTGGGTCAAATAATTGAGAAGTCTTGGTACACTTAAATATCTAAGCAACAACATGTTGTGTACACAGGGATTCTTAAAACTTATTAAAAATCACTCAATATATATTTTCTCCTCTATTTTACTTAATTTTAGGCTTTAATAAAGAGATGTTCCTAAGAGAAAATATGTTTGAATAGTGACTATAAGAGTGGAATTGTAGGGTAGATAAAATAGGGAGAAGTTCAGAGACAGAAGATGAAATAATGGCCATCTTTCTATAAGATATTAATGCTAGGGGTACCTGGGTGGCTCAGTTGGTTAAGTATCAAACTTCAACTCAGGTCATGATCTCAGGATTCTGAATTTAAGATACAACTCCATGCAGACAGCTCAAAGCCTGGAGCCTGCTTCAGATTCTGTGTCTCCCTCTCTTTCTCTCTCTACCCTTCCCTGCTCATGCTCTCTCGCTCTCGCGCTCTCACGCACGCACGCGCTCTCTCTCTCTCTCTCAAAAATAAACAAATATTTTAAAAAATAGACAATAGGAAGGCAAGAGCTTTTACCTGCCCTTGAGAGCCTATTTGTGATCTGTACTCCTGTCTTTACTCCCAGACCCTTATTTCCCTTTTCTGGTTTACTTTTTTCCCAGAATATCTGTCACGATCTATGTGCTATATATTTTATTACTTACTTTTTTTTAAGGTAAGTTACTTGGTTGGGATTTTTGTTTCCTGCTATTTCTTTGTCACCTGGAACCTGACTGTTACATTGTGGAAACTCAATAAATATTTTTGAATAAATTAATAAGGGATGTTATTTGTCAACTTCCATAAGACATTCATCAAATTCTGTACCACAGTTTTTTTTTAATAATATAACCAAATCACTCAAAGAGTCTCCATCTTTATCATTAAGCATGGTTTGATTATCTACACGTTTTATAAAAATAGATGTCAACAATATCAACATTTGACCATTTAAAATTCCCTTTTACATTTTTATTCTTTCACTTAAAAAAACTTTTATCACTGTCTAGTGTTTTTTACTTTGAGTCAATTTGTTAACTGGGCAAAAAGTACTTGAAAGATAATCAATCTGATATGTATTTATGGGAATTCAAGTAAAACAACACATGGATATCATTTTTACCCTCATAATTTGACCAAAAATTAAAGGCAGACAAATTGCTGAGGGAAATGTATAATGGTAAAAGTTTTTTGAAAAAAAATCAACATTATTTTGTGATATTGAGATATATACCTCATTAACTAGCAGCTCCAAATCTAGGTGTGTCTGCCTAAAATAAACTTGTGGCCATGAGAACAAAGGCATATTTACAATCCATCACATTGTTTATGATAACAAACAGAAAAAGTTAGGTGGAAATTGTTTGAAGTTATTTATACTCTTCATTTATAATCATTTTCCTTCCTGCCCTTACCACATTTCCCTGAGGGTAGGGTATATTTCCCACACTATTGATTTTAGGCTTTGCCATGTGAATTTACATGACCAATGAAACGTGAGCATGAATGACATAAAGCCTGTTAAATGTTTTCATTTAAAACGTCTGAGGTCAATTATCTTCCTGAGATGAGACCTTCTTTACATGCAGTGTTTCTGAAATGCCATGATTTGTTTACTTATAGGAATAATAACTGCACAATTTATGTTCAACTAAAATATGAATAAACTTGTCTGAACTGGAAGCCCTATTAAGTAAGGCTTCTGAGAGGTGAGCATACTGAAAAGACAAACAAATAAATGATTTATTGCCATGTAGTGTTTAGGCCCCAAGTCCTAGGAAGTTAGGGCAGATCACATGAAATTCTCTCTCTTTTTCCCTACCCTATTTTATTTCTTTGAAAACTAGCAAGTCTGAGAACTAAACACAAAGCTGCCTAAGTAGCTTCTTCTTAGCTCTTTTCTATCTAAACTCACATGTAATAGCCCTTGATATTCTATATCTTATGACCCATATAGTAAGGTAAGGTGATTTCAAGCAAAATGAAATCAGTAGATGAGCAGGATAAACACGTATTCATCTCCAAAGCCAAAGAAGAGTTGCTAGTGTTGGCACAAGCTGGACTGTGATAATAGCCCCTTGTGCAATCCATCCAGCCTACGCAAGCAAAAGAACCAAGGACAGAACTGTTTACCTCACTATGGGCAAATGAATGGGAGAAATCAAGAGAAACCCTGAGTCACGTCTGACATATAACAGTGACCATGCTTATTTCTAGGTCTTCAGGTCTCCTAAAATAAGGCTGGTAGAGTTACTTCAGTTAAACAACTCATTAGATTAACAAAAAACTGATAGAATAGGTGATGGAAAAGAAAAAATTCCATATTGACTGAATGTCTCTTTTTAATTCTCTACATTATTAAAAAATGCATATATTTAAGCCAATAAAAGACTTGAGAAAACTCAGTAGAAAGATAATGGTAATCACTCTTTTATAGGCATTAGATAATCAGGCAAATAATAAATAATTCTGGGTTCTTACAAGAAACAGAAATGATTGGAGACATATTGATACCTAATCTATATCATCTCTATCACTTATATCTGTCATCTATCTATTTACTTATATCTTTCACAAATTTATCATAAGGAATTGACTCACATGGCTATGGAGGCTGAGAAATACTAGGATCTGCAGGTTGCTAGCTAGAGAACCAAAGAGTTGATAGTGAAGTTTTAGTCTGAGTTCAAAGGCCTGAGAATCAAGAGAGCAGGTAGTGTGAAGTTCCAGACTGAAGGTTGATAGGTTTAAGATCCAAGTAAGGTTGATTTTTCAGTTTCAATTTGAAGACAAGGAAAGACTGATCTCAGCTCAAAACTAAAAAAAAAAAAAAAAAAAAAAAAAAAAGGAATTCTTTCTTTTTTTTCCCTTTTTTTTTTCCTATTCAGGTCTTCAGTGGATTGGATGAGGATCACCCACATTGGGAAAGACAATCTTCTTTAGTCGGTCTACTGATTGAAACGTTAATATCATCTAGAAACCCCCTCACAGATAGATCCAGTATAATGATAACCTAATACCTGGATACCCATGGTCCAGCTGAGTTGACACATAATATTGACCATCATACTCAGGCATCCTTGGAAACATAACTTTTTGGTAAAGATTGTCTCCTGTGTTAAGAAATCCTCAGTTTATGTTTCCATCACTCCTTTTTTTTTTTCCTAAGTTTTCCTTTTTCACTTCTAACATGATATATTTTCTTCATATGATTTTTAGTGCTCACAAAGAATATATTATGCACAACAAAAGGACAAAAGGAAGTGATAATAAGCCCTAAAGTTAACACTATATAGCTTAGCAATGTGCCAGTTAACTTGAATCCTTTGGGAAGTTTTATCAATCTTTTCAGGTAGCATTTTGTAGCTTATAGCTGTACTTGATGGTGTGAAAGATCATGACTGATAGGGAGGAATGCACAAATTGAGATATTGGCCTTTACTATTAGCTGTAAAGCTGATATTTAGGGCTTTCCACAATCTTCCCCTGATTATGTTTATCTCTTTATTTTCAGAGTCTCCCTTTCACTCTGTTTGGTTGTCTCACTACCTCTCACTTTTGACCCTTGTCCTTGATTCCTTGGCATAGATTTTCCCTGAATGTGGAGCTGTCCACTCTACTGAGAGTCACAAAAGAAGAAGCACCTTAAACAGGTTGAGTGACACTGGATTTGTGTTTTGCCACCACCAATCCCACCCGTGTAATCCTGTGTATAGACATCTCCTAACTGGATGTAGGATGCATTAAATGTTCTATTCTCCAGTCAGAATAAAGTTAGTCTATAGTCCAAAGCTTTTTGGAAATAGAAAAAATTTCATCATTATCAAATGTTACCATGTTTACATTTCCATCATGTTCTTGTCAATCCTATTACCTCTCTATTTTTTTTAAAGTAATGTTTATTTATTTTTGAGAGAGAGAGAGAGAATGAACAAGAGAGAGGCAGAGAGAGAGAGAGAGACAGAATCTGAAGCAGGCTCCAGGCTCTGAGCTGTCAGCACAGAGCCTGACATGGGGCTTGAACTCACAAACCGTAAAATTATGATCTGAGCTGAAGTCACACACTTAACCAACTGAGCCACCCAGGTGTTCCTATTAATTCTATTAACTCACCAAAATATCACCCAAAGAAAATTATAACTTAATTAATAAAAGATAGCAATATTTGGTGATAATAATGAAAAAAGTGACTTTAATATATATTTTTCTCTTAAAAAATGTTTTAGAGAAAATGTGTTTTCTCAATTCAGTCTAATGCTAGAGTAGCATGAAAGTTCAATAATATAATGAAAAATGATTTTTAAAAAAAGTTAAATTCATCTAGAAACAATAAATATGTCTGGATTTATTGTCCAATGTAGAATCCACAGAATGTGACTATATCTATTTCTATGTATTTCCATGTATTGTACCTACCATACTAACAGGGGTCCATAAATGTAGTAATAAAGTGTTCACTTTATGAGAAAATGTAAAAGAAAATTCCTGGAGTGGAATCACTTGATTCTACATCTTAAAATTTCGTAGGATGGTGGGTGTATTATATCTCCAAAATAGATTTCAAAATTCACTGGTGCCTTAAAGTTTAAAATGATCTTTCATGAATTCATGCATGAGTCATTTAAAGAAATAAAGTTACTCTATCAAGTATTTCATTTACAAAGCAGTTATTTCTGCAGAGATAGAATAATCAGAACTGTGAAAATCTATACCACTAATGATGATACAGAACTCAAGTTTATGTACGTTAAATGGCTTTGGCAAAAAATAAAGCCACAAAGTGACCGCAAAAGTAAATACATTTAAAAATTGTAATTAGGGATATGTATTTTTTGCAAAATCACTGAAAATAGGACAGTATTCAGGAATTCAAGATTTGGAAGAAACTGTGTCCATGTTCATAACCACTATTGCTAATATCTCATCCCATATCAGACAGATATAGAACCTTTTATTGGAGATTTTTTAAAGACATAAAAGATCTATTCTAAATGAAATGCAGAATGACATCACTTATTTATAATTATATAATTGATATAAAAACATCAGTTATATGCAATTATGAAAATGATAAATTATTTAAGATGGTTTTTAAATGATTACATTTTTAAAAATCTTTAATATTAATCTGCCTCCATACTAGGTGTTGTATGTAGGTGCTGAATCACTAAATTCTATACCTGAAACTAATGTTACAGTGTATGTTAACTAACTGGAATTTAATAAAAACTTGAAAAAGAAAAAACAAGATGATGTGAAAAAAATATTAGTCTGGCTCTAAATATGACATAAGCAGGTGACAAAATTCATTATTAAGAGATAAAAGTTCTCTAAAATTAAATCATAGTGTCCTTTATGAGGTACATCATGTTATTTTATGTTGTAAAGGAAATACATAATATTTTTTCAGCATAACATTTCTTGACTAGCCAAGCATGGAATCTACAGTTATTTCAAATGAGTTTCTTGAACATTGGAAATTATATTTCTATGGTGCAGGAAATAATAGTCTTTTTTACTAGAGAGGGTCATTCTCCAAAGACAGTTATTGAAATTGCCTTTAATTATTGAGGTGACTAGTTCAGAAAAACAAATTCATTTTTACTCATGCATTGTATGCATATTTTCTATTTCTTATTTAAAATGCTGTGAATCCCTTCAGTGTTCTGTTGATTATAATAGATACCATCAGATTATATAAATCAGTGTCTGATCCAGTGAATAGCCATAAGTAAACATAGACTTGCTAATTCTTGTAAAAAATCCATAAACTTCTGACCTAACAGAGCATTGGGACACATGCCTATGATTCTTTTATGCCTTGGATCATGCTGTTTTCTGTTGTAGATGGCTACTGTTTCTATGCTACCCCAGTTCAGATATGCCATATCCGACATATGACTTCCGGGAGCAGATTTGCTGCTCTCTTCCATATTGCTTCTGAAGACATTTGGTCATATCATTATTGTAGCATTTCTTATGTTATGCTGTTATATTTTGTTTAAAAAGACAACTCTCTTAGATTTGGACATCTTAAAGGCAGGAATCCTATTGAATGAGTCTTCATCGTTGTGATGCATAGCACAATAAAGGAAAAATAGTGTTACACAATAAATAATGCTTAAGTATCTTATTTGTTAAATTTAAGTGTCTTATTTGTTATGTACATATATGTGGGACAGGACCTCAATGAAATCATTTTTAACACAAAGAAAACCATACTAGACAGTTTTGTAGATCTTGAAACATATATAATGGGGGATCTGTTTAAAGAAAAAGAATGTGAAATTATAAATAAAACTGATTAGTGAAAATAGGTCATTGTTGGCTCTCAATCTCAGGGATTTCCCTGGTGAAATCTCAAACTGGCATCCATACATGGAGGGCCACGCCAGGTTGGTAGGTGGCGGTTTAATAAACAAGGGAACTTATATACAAAGCTTGTCTTGGGTTGCCACAAGACCAGTAGATCTCTGCATCTGTCCACTAGAATCATAAAAGTTTTCTTTAGAAGTTTTAACTGCATTCAGGCACATATATTGTCCAAAGGGTCTCAACAACACATTGGTTCTCAGGGCTGTGTCGTTGAAAATGGCTCCCATTGTAGATTTTGTGGGCAAAACATACCTTCCAAGGACAAGGGAGAAAATGAAGTGCTTCCAATTGCTCAAGTACAGCTTAATGTTCAACTTGCCATCCTCTTGAAGACCTCCTCCAACAGTCATTAGAGCATTCTTTGTAGTCATTACTACTTCCAAAAATCCAGCACTAATAATTCATGAAAGCCACCAAAACCCAAGTAGATATATTCCATAAACTGAGCTAAATGTATGTCCAACTCAAATTAGGCAATCGCCAAAACATATACCCAACTACTGCAAAGATACTTGATGAAAAATGTGATGAAGGGAAGGTCAGGATGGAAAGAAATAGCATTATTAAATGATTGAAGTAAAAATCACTTCTGCAAAATTGACAAAAAAATCCCATATTTTATGTGAACACTTTGTTTGACATCTCTCAGGGCTTTAAATGGAGCCAGAGAAGGCCAAGGAACCTGCAACTTCCCTTTTTTTTTTAGCTTCACAATGTTGCCACCTCCACCATACAAGAAGCTAAGAAACTTGTATTCAAGTTTCAGTATTTTCACCGACTAGTGTTATTAAAC
This sequence comes from Mungos mungo, assembly GCA_004023785.1. Lineage (NCBI taxonomy): Eukaryota > Metazoa > Chordata > Mammalia > Carnivora > Herpestidae > Mungos > Mungos mungo. The sequence goes on along the minus strand of PISW01010660.1, from coordinate 25,986 downwards.
TTTTTTTTTTAAGTTCAGTTTTGTGCATTATCAATAATAGCCAAACTCTGGAGAAAGCTCAAAGGTTCATTGATTGAAGAATGGATAATGAAGAGGTGTTCTATATATACAATGGAATATTTCTCAGCCATCGAAAAAATGAAATCTTGCATTTGGCAATGATGTGGAGTGAGCCAGAGTGTATTATGATAAATGAAATAACTCAATCAGAGAATTAAAAATACCATATGATTTCATTCATATGTGAAATTTAAGAAACAAAACAGATGAACATATGGGAAAGAGGGGTTAGGAGAGAAGAGAGGGAAACAAACCACAAGAGACTCTTAACAATAAAGAACAATAAAGAATTAAGGAAGGCACTTGTTTATGAAAAGCACTTGGTATTATACGCGAGGGGTGAATCACTGAGTTCTACTCCTGAAACCAATATTGTACTGTACTTTAATTAACTAAAATTAAAGAAAAGAGATTTCATTTTATTTTTTGTTTTGTGGGGTTTTTTTCCTGTAGAATTGAAACCTCTGTGAAGGCCATTCTAATTTTGGTGTTTTCTATTACATTATAATGTTATTGCAACATTTTAATACATTTTCAAGTTAGTTGAATTCTGATCAACTGCGAATTTAAAACTAATGCATTTAGTATAGAACGTATTGCCTTCCATTAGTCAAACTGGAAATTGTATAAAATTAAGTTGCAAAAAAGTTGATTCAGCTTCTGAACCAATGAAATCAACTTTTTCAATTCTTTCAGGATACTTAAATATACAAAGAAATATAATCATTCTGTGTCATTTGAAGAAATCCAGACTTCCAAAGAAATTTAAAAGCTAGTGTTTATAAATAAGGAATTGCTATAAAAATTGAAGATTACTATTTTATAACTTGCAATTTCAACTGATAATAGTATGACTGCAAAGTATTTTGTATTAAATGCAAAGGTACATTGTTATTTTATTTTTAGTTTTTACTTTCCATAATTTAGTTATTTTTTATAATTACATTCAAGTTTATTAGCACAAGGTACAACAATGATTTCAGGAGTAGACTCTTTAAGCCCCTTACCCATTTAGCCCATTCCCCCCTCCCACAGCCCCTCTAGCAACCCTCTGTTTGCTCTCTATATTTAAGAGATGTTTTGTCTCCCTCCCTGTTTTTATATCATTTTTGTTCCCTTCCCTTATGTTCATCTGTTTTGTATCTTAAAGTTCTCATATGATTAAAGTCATATGATATTTGTCTTTCTCTGACTAATTTTGCTTAGCATAGTACCCTGAATTTCATCCATGTAGTTGCAAATGGCTGGATTTCATTCTTTTTTATTGTTATTTTAAACTTAAGTTTTGTATAAATATATAAACATTTATCCAACTAGTTTTCCATTAATTGTCATATAATCTATGTTGAATTATCAGTATTATAAATAATGCTGACATTGTGATAATGTTTCAAACATATCTTTCTAAGCCCATTTTTTCCTTTGAGATGCAAATCTGTACATTGAGCTACTTTCCTTACCTCCCTACTCAGATATACTAACAGGACTAGAGACTCAAGATATTCATAACCAGTGAATGATGTTCCGTCTCTGTCTTTGTTTCCTTCCAGTGCTCTTTCTCCGTTTCCAAGCATAGTACCACCATTACACTTTTGTGGAAGCCAAACCCTGAAAAGTTTGTTATTGGAATTTTCTTTTCTGTTAAACTCTATATGCAATTAATATGGTACTGATTTTACTTTGTATATAGCTCTCCAAACCATCACCTTCTCTCCATAGCCACAGCTTCCACAGTAGTTAAAGTTAATATCAGATTTTGGTTGGTTTCTAGAAAGTCTTATAATTTCAGAAAGTCCCCTTCTACCCTCCGACAACTTCAAATTATAGTTTATACTTCCATAAACATATTTTTGAAACACAACTTTGTTTTCATATGTAGTGTGAAAACACAAAGTGATCATGTCACCTTCTGCTTAAAACTCTCATAGGTTCCTCCTTGCCATTGGATTGAAGTAAATATTCTAAGAGTAGCTTTATAAGTCTTTGCATGATATGAGAGTCACAAGCCTGAAAAAAAAAGATTGTAAAAAAAAACAAGATTGTAAAACAATGTTGTTAAGCAAGGTCACAGAATAGGACGTCCTCAGCCCTCATTCTCTCAGAGAAACAAAGATTTGGCAATTTTCCACAGATGACAATACTTTTGTGAAAGTTCTGGAACCAAGGGATGAGGTTGTGACACTGAGTAGAGCACAAAACACCTTAAGGAGGGCAAAAGGAACAGTTTCGCTTTGTCACTGTTGCCCCTCCCCCATCACAGTGTTGGCTGAGAAGGATCTTTCTGGCTTGTGATTTCTCTAGAGGGGTGAGAGAAAACAAGATGCAAGACCAACTTTCTTAGCAGTTTGGGGGGTTGCCTGAGGGGCCCACTCTGACTTGCCTCACCCAGAACACTGAGGAATTGGAACCTAGACCATTTGAGGACCACAGGGAACAAAGAAATGGTGCAGAGACTCAGCAGTCCCACTGAAATCAGGATCTGAAAGAGACATCTGTGCCACCATGTTCACTGCAGTACTGTTCACAACAGCCAAGATATGGAAACCACTCCAATGTCCATCATGGGACAAATGGATAAAGAAAATGTGGGATATGCATAGAATGAAATATTATTCAGTCTTTTTAAAATGAAGAATTATTTGCAACAACGGGGGACCTGGAATGCACATTATGCTAAGTGAAAAATAAGTCAGTCACAGAAGGACCAATACTGCATGATTCCTCTTAGAAGAGTTGTCTAAAATAGCCAAGGTGTAGAAATAGAATAGAATCATGGTTCCTATGACACTGGGTGGTGTGGGGGGCAGGAGGGATGAGGGAGTTGTCCAGTAATTATAAAGTTACAGCCATACAAGATTAACAAATTCTAGACATGTTTGTATACCAAAGTATCTGCAGTAATCAATAGGTATCAAGTACTCAAAAATATGTTGAGAGGAAATCTCATGTTAAGTATTCTTACCATAACAACAATAACAAAAAATTCACTAGACACAAAGCAACTTCTGTAGGTGATGAACATTTTCACTACCTGGATTTTGGTAATAGTAACATGAATGTATACTTATGTCCAAACTCACCAAGTTGTATATATTAAGTATATGTAGTTTTCTGGGTACCAATTATATTACAATGAAGCTGGGAAAAATTTAAAAGATTAAGTAGAGGGGCACCTGGGTGACACAGTCAGTTAAACGTCTGACTCTTGATTTTGGTTCAACTCATGATTTCACAGTTTGTGAGACTGAGTCCTGCATCAGGCTCTGCACTGATAGGTGGAGGCTGCTTGGGGTTCTCTCTCTCCCTCTCTCTCTGCCTCTTCCCTGCTCATGTGTGTACCTGTTCTCTCTCTCTCTCTCTCTCTCTCTCTCTCTCAAAATAAATAAATAAACCTATAAAGAAAGAGAGACACAAAGAAAGAAGAAAATAAGCATGATCAGGATAAGGAAAGAATTCTAAACAGCAGATATTGATGTGATTAAAATAATTTTAAGGTATTTCTCAGTGTAAATTTATGGTCAGAAAAAATAAATGGATTAATTGAATGCCAAAGGAAATGATCTCTTGAAAAAACTAAAATTAACAAAGTTCAACTCCCCAAATCAAAATACTTGATTAGACCATTTATCATTAAATACAATTGAAAAGTTACCAAAGATCTATCTATAAAAATAGCATTAACACCAGGGATGCCTGGGTAGCTCAGTCAGTTAAGCATCCAAGTTCGGCTCAGGTCATGACGTCATAGTTCATGGGTTCAAGCCCCGTGTCAGGCCACAGAGCCTGGAGCCGGCTTCAGCTTCTGTTTCCCTCTCTCTCTGCCCCTCCCCCACTTGTGTTCTCCCTCTTTTGCTCAAAAATAAATAAACATTAAAAGAAATAGCATTAAGGTCAAAGACCAACTAATTCTAATATTTTAAACAATATTAAGTCCCAAGAGATATAGAGATACAAACTACGATAGTAGGAATGTTTGTGTACCCTCAAGTTTATTTGTTACAATTCTAATCCCCCCAAATGATGGTGTTAAAAGGTGGAGCTTTAGAGAGGTAATTAGGTCATAAGGATAGAGTCCCCAACAATGGGATTAGTGTCCTTAAAAAAAGAGGTTTCATGGAGATCCGTGGCTGTGAAGACACAGCAAGAAGTCACCGGCTTTGAACCCTCACCAGAAGGCAACGAGGCTGGCACCTTTCTCTTGTACTGCCCAGCCTTCAGCCCTGTGAACGATGAACTTCTGTTGTTTATAAGCTACTCAGTCAGTGGTCTGTTGTTATGGCAGCCTGAACAGATGCAAACATTAGTAACGAAACTTGGTTAAATATAGTTCAAAGGAGTGCCTGGGTGACTCAGTCAGGTGAGGGTCGGACAACTGATTTAGACTCAGGTCATGATCCCAGGATCATGGGATCAAGCCTCATGTTGGGCTCCTGGAACCTGCTTAAGATTCTCTCTTTCTCCCTCTGCCCTTCTCCCCCACTTATGCTCTCTCTGTAAAATAAAAATAAAAATACACAGTTCAGAAAAAGAAATCTATAAGTAAATGTATAGGGTTCTTGTGATGAATAAATGATTTGAAATATACAGTTTTTAAAACAATAAAACCCAATGTACGATAGTTAAAAACCTCTTCTCTCTTTTTTTAAATGTTTATTTATTTTGATAGAGATATCCCATATGTGAGCAGGGAAGGGGCAGAGAGAGGAAGAGAGAGAAAATCCCAAGTGGGTTCCAAGCTGCCAGTGCAGAGCCCAATGCGGAGCTTGATCTCACAAAACTGGGAGATCATGACCAGAGCTGAAATCAAGAGTTGAGCACTTAGCCGACTGAGCCACCCAGGTGCCCCTAAAAATCTCTTTTTAATAGGAATGTTAAGACCACAATTACAATATCAACAAAGGGATTTGTACAAGATATCAGAAGAGCATGTTATGACAAAATGAAGGTTTAATCCAGGAAACAAGGATAATTTAATATCAAGTATATAACATTTATATGAACAAATGAATGAAAATGATATCAAATGCTAAAAGGACAATGTACAATTTGGTGGCCGTTCAAAAAATTTAAGTATAAGAAACATTTCTTATGTAAATATAATACTTGCTATTTACCCCAAATCAATGGCAAATGCTGCTACATATTGAAACTCAAAAGCCATGTAAAAGAAAGCCAGAAACGTGGCAGGGATTTCTCATTATTATTTAATGTTTATATGGAGATTTTAGGAAATGCCATAAGGGATTTTATTATTTAAAATAATAAATGCCTGGTGTAAACACTGGAAAAAATGGACAAAATATAATTTTTCTGATTCTATGACTAAAATCCTTGAGTGATAGAGATGAATAACAAAACAATAAAAAATAGGGCACTTGGGTGGCTCAGTCAGTTGAGTGTCTGACTCGAGTTTGGCTTAGGTCATGATCACAGGGTCATGGGATCGAGCCCCATGTTTGGCTATGGACTGAGTGTAGAACGGGAGCTGGCTTGAGATTCACTTCCTCTGCCCCTCTCCCCCATGCTCGATTGCGCTCGCTCTCTCTCTCTCTCTCTCTCTCTCTCTCTCTCTCTCAAATTAAAAAAAAATTAATGACACTTTGGTTAGTGGCTAGAGTCAACATATACATCCATAAATCAATAATATTTCTCTATTCTGAAAAGTAGTGGATGTGTGAAATAAAGTGCCCATAAAGCAGTAAAAAACTACAATATACTTAGGAATATTAACATTTTTGAATAATAAGATACCATGTTATACATCATACATAAACCAGAGCAATAAAATGAAGGATCTAGACATTGATTCTAGAATTTTGAAGAATACAATAAATAAATGGCACTTTTGACAGTTCAATTCAGGAGGAAAATAAATAATTTCATAAAATTTGATGGTATACCTGGCCAAGAGAAGGGGTAAACCTAAACTAAATTTGAAAGCTCAGAATTAAGATTATAGTTTTTTCTTTTTAATTTTTTTTGAAAGTGAGAGACAGCATGTGCAGAGGAGGCTCAGAGAGAGAGGGAGACACAGAATCTGAAGACAGTCTCCGGGCTCTGAGCTAGCTGTCAGCACAGAGCCTGACATGGCTCAAACCCCCAAACCAGGAGATCATGACCTGAGCCGAAGCCGGATGCTCAACCAAGTGAGCCACCCAGTCATTCTGATTATAGTTTTTCTCTTAAAGGAGAAAGCATATGGAAAGATACATAAGAATATATATATATACATATATATATATATTCAACTATAGTAAAATTTTTAAATATTATAAGCGAAGGTCATTAACAACATCATTAGACAAAGCCTAACCTAGGAAACATATGTAATTACACATATGCATATTAATTATACTCTCACACAGAAACAAATACACCATGCATATATGTACTTTTTTTTTTGATGAGCTAATGTTGGTGAGGAGAAATTGAAAGAGGAAAGCCAAGTAAAATAGCATTTATGGAGAAAAACAAACAACATATATAATTATATTTACACATTCATGCAAAATTATATGTGTTTATATAAAATACATAGTTAAAATTATTATTATTTAAAAACTTCAGACAACTCTACTAATAAAAATTGGCAAGTGAGATGTACAACGATTGAAACAGCAAGTGTAGAAAATGAGTTGTTCAAGGACTATGGTCAGGAAAAGTAAAAAAATAATTGGACTGGAAAAAGATTTTCAAGATGAGCAAAAGCTATGGTACATTGTTGCATTGAGGAGAATGAGTCAGTAGAGAGTGACAGCACAGAGAGGGCCAGGTAGGAACTAGAGGAAAGCCCTGGCAAAGTTGAGAGGGAAGGAATTCGAAGTGCAATGCAAAGATCCACTTGAGAATTTCTGCTCCTTCTAGGGGCAGAAGATCCCCCTGGGCGCCCTTTTTTTCCCCTTTTGGTAACAAGAAAAGAGGAAGTAAAACTGACCACTTGCATAAGTAGTCCTGCAGACATCGTAATGAAAAGGAGAGAGGTATGTCTGGTGCCTTGTATTCCTTCACTGAAACACACATCTTTTCAAACCTTGAATTTAAACTCACAAGAAAATCACATGGGAACATGAGGTTCTTCTCCACAATTCTTTCAATGGTGAATATTGTCCATCTTTCAAATTTTTGCTAACCTGACAATCTAAAAATTCTATCTTGTTTCATTTACACTTATTTGTTTACTACGTTGAGGAATCTGAGATAATAGAACATATTATAGATATATATGCCCCTGAACAGAACTCTTGTAAAGTGTCCTTGGTTCTAGTATTAGGTCTTTGACCCTGGATCCTGACACAGGGTACTAAGCCCTTGGGATTTTCTGGGTGATAGCAATATCTTTGGTTCTAGTGAGGTGACTCTGGATGAGTTCCTGGATTGCTCCCGGGTGGGGGTTGGTCATTTGAAAAACCCAGCCATGATTAGAGGCTTGAAATTTTCAGTCCCACTCCTTATTCTTGTGGGAAAAAAAAAGGGGGGCTAAAAGTGGAGTTAATGATAGGTAATGACTAAGTGATGAAGCCTCCATAAATATCCCCAAAGTACAGAAGTCAGAGAGCTTTCAGGTTGGTGCACACATTTGTGTACTAGGAAGATAATGACCCCAATTCCATGGAGGACAGAAACTTCTGGGCTTAAGAACCTCTCAGACCTTCCTTATATATCTATTCATCTGTATCCTTTATCATATCCCTTAACAATTTGATAAATATAAGTGTTTCCTGAGTTCTGTGAGCCTCTCTAGCAAATAATTGACTCCAAGAAGGAGAAGGTCATGTGAACCTCCAATTTGTAGCCAAGTTGGACAGAAGTTGTGAGTAACCTGGGACCTACTACATTTTTTTAAATTTTGTAAAGCATTTATTCATTTTTGAGAGACAGAGAGAGACAGAGTATGAGCAGGGGTGGGGCATACCGAGAGGGAGACACAGAATCCTAAGCAGAGTCTAACGCAAGGCTCAAACTCAGAAACTGCAAGATCATGACTGTAACAAAGTAAGACGCTTAACTGACGGAGCCACTCAAGCACCCCAAGAGACCTACTACTTTTGATTGGCATCTAAAATAGAGGGCAATCTGGTGGGACTGAACCCTTAACCTGTGGATCTGACACTATCTTCAGGTATATAGTGTCACAATTGAGTTCAGTTATAGGACACTCGCTGGTGTCACAGAGAATTGCTTGGTGAGGGAAGCCTCCCACATGTTTGGTGACCAGAGTGTCAGAAGTGAAGTATTTTATGTAAAAATAAAGGAGCAAGGCACTGGAGGAAGACTCAGGTTTTTTCTAACTCAGGGAGAGATTAATGAGTTTTTCTTAGTAAAGGAGCCTATTCGTTTTCTATTGCTGCTGTAATAAATTACCCTAAGATTAGTGGAATGCATCATATTATCTTAGAGTTCTGTAAACTAGAAATCTAACATAGGTCTCACTGGGCTAAGTCAAAGAGTTGGCAGACTGCACTCTTTTCTGTAAGCTCTGGATAGGATCTGTTTCCTTGTCTTTTCCATATTTTAAATAGGCACCCACACTCCTTTGCTCATGGCCCCATTTCATCCATCTTCAAAGCCAGTAACATCAGGTCAAGTCCTTCTCACATAGTATCACTCTAATTGCCTCTTCTGCCACCTTCTTTCAGGCTTAAAGATCCTTGTGTTTAAATTGGATAATATATAATCCAGGATACTTTCTTTACTTTAAGGTCAGCAGATTACCAACCTTAACCTCATCAACAATTTTATTCCATTTTGGGTATCATAACAATTTCATGAATTCCAGGGATCGGAGCATGGACATCATTGGATGGCCATCAATCTACATGCCAAAGGGAAGATAGTGTTATTTAGATGGTGGTGTGTGTCTGTGCCTTATTTCTTCCTTTACTCTGAGGTGTTTCCTTTATTGATTGATTTGCCAATGATATTATATCTGCATATAAAATCATCTTAAAAATGATATCTGAGCTCAGTTATAGGACGCTCTGCTGATGAAAATAATTATGAAATTAATTCCCATCAAATAAAATGTAATCTGAACACCTTGAAATAGTGGTAGTGAAACAAAAGTACCTTTTTAAACTAAACACTTACAATGTGTGTGTGCGTGTGTGTTTTCCTGTGTGTTTAATTCAGTTTAACCCTTCAGGCTCAGAAGAAGGCAGAGCAGTAAAGTTTAGAATTTACTCAGTCCTTATTTACTGTGTGATCAGATGTCTTTATAGATCAGTTTTTCAGGCACATGGACCATATTGTATCTTCTTTTTTTAATGCTTACTATATTTAGGATAATTGGCTAGTTAGTTAATTGTGACATGTATTTTCTCAGTGTAAAATATTTATTAGATTCTGTCACTGTAACTTTGGCCACTAAGATGGTCCCCAATTATCTGAGTCTCCTGGAATCCACACCTTCAGTAATCCCCTCCCATATTTTACAGGAGTTGTTCTGTGTGATCAAAAGAAAATGGTAGAAGTGATGATTTGTCCCTTTTGAGATTAGGTTACAAATACCACTTCAGCTTCTGTCATTCTTTCATTTTTTTTTTCTCTCTTTCAGATCACTTGCTCTGAAGGAAACCAGCTGCTCTCTCTTGAGGACACTCAGGCATCACTATGGGAGACTCATGTGGTGAGAGACTGAAGCTTCCAGCCAAAAGTCAGCAAGGAACTGAGGACTCTTGGTAACACGTATGTGGAGGAGTCTTCGTGTGAGCAGGTTCACAAACTCAGCAAAGACTTTAGCGCATAATGCAACCCAGTTGGAAAATTGACATCAATCTTAGGAGAAACTCTCAAAAAGACCCACTCGGCTAAGTTACTCCAGAATTCCTGACCCTCAGAAACTGAGAAAATAAATTATTGTTGTTTTGAGCCAGTAAGTCCTGAAATAATTTATTGTACAGCAATAGATAACTAACACAATCATTGTAGTTATAAAGAAAAACAGCCATAGACTATGTTTTTTCATCTTTAAAATGGAAATAAGAGGGGTGCATGGGTGGCTCAGTCGGTTGAGCGTCCCACTACGGCTCAGGTCATGATCTCCCGGTTCGTGGGTTTGAGCCCTACGTCGGGCTCTGTGCTGACAGCTAGCTCAGAGCCTGGAGCCTGCTTCGGATTCTGTGTCTCCCTCTCTCTCTGACCCTTCCCTGTTTGTGCTCTCTCTCTCTCTCTCTCTGTCTCCCAAAAATAAATAAAAAACATTAAAAAATAAAATGGGAATGAGAGGACCAGACAATACAATATTTGAAGATCAATTGGTGAAAAACCTTTTAATTAGAATATATTTGTTTTAACTTTAACCCACACTGCTTGTTTTATTAGCACCCGGTATTTGTCAAAAATATTAAAGGAAGAATTTGAACCAAAAGTTAATTGACTAAATGGTTTGCATTTTTTGAGTTTTGGGGTATTTTTTGATCATTCGACTTCCTTTTGCTCACTACCAGGAGAGACCAGCCTGCAGCAGTCCCACAAAGTATCATCTTTCACTACTACTCCAAGAGGTTGTCGGGTCAGGGCTATGGAAGTCATCTTGGGACGTGTCGAGCACAGATTAGTGATAACATGGCCTTTCCATGTCTGTGTTTTTTTTTTGTTTGTTTTTTATCTTACCACTGTCACATCCGTCTCTTTATTGTTTGCTTCCTCCAACTGTAAGTACTATCCCAGCGTGTGCTGGGGCACAGACAGGTTTAACTGTCTTCTATATTCTGCTGATTTATTATTTGTTAAATGTTATGGCTTTTATAGCATCAGAATCAAATCCAGGCCCATGCATTTATTGGTCATAAAGACTCTCTTCCATGTAACAACCTTCCCCTACAGGTTTTTTTTTTCCCCTAATGATCCTTATATACATAAAATCTGAATCCAGAAGTTCATCTGCAAAAACAAGCAAAAACAGAAAAACTACTATGTTGGATGATAGTAATTGGGTCATACAGATTTATTCTAAAAACTCATCTAGTTAAATTTTAACTCTGTAGCCAAACTAATAATTTGACAATCTTTACATTTTGTGTTCTGTATGTGGTGAATGACTCTGTCTCTAGAGCTGTGAAGCATAGTTTTCAAATTTCACCATAGTCTGTCATATGAATTTGGTTATGCATTTACATTGCCATAAACTTCTAGGATTTAGAAGTTATCCTTGGTATTAATCTAAATTTGTATTGATTTATTTACTATTATTTCTCTTCATAAGTAAGAAAATGCACAACATCCGTGGCCTTATCAACAGCTTTGCTTGTGCTAGTACCTAAATCTGTCATAGGAAATTTTTGAGAAAAAATATAAAGGAAATTTAGAAACACAAAACCATTCAGCATGCTCCAGTGGCTGTATATAGGAATTTTAAAATAGGCTGTCAAAAATTCATTTGTTTGTAAGTTTTGTCTCTCAGAGACCTTTGATCTGAATCCTATTTTCCATCTTGCAACTTCAAAATGAATAATGTTGATTCATTATTTTCTGACATTTTGCTTCCTAGTGAGCAGGTAGAATTCTAAAATGGCATATAAAAGCAATTTCTAATGGTGTTTCCAACACCTAAGAGGCAATCAGATTTTCAATGGCTCATTTGAATGAAGAATCTCAGGTTTTGAGGCTCCAAATTGAAGATTTCAGAAAAATGCACATTTTTTTTACCTTAACACTCAAAGGGATTTGATGATTTAAAAAATTCTAAAAGTGTATATGTACATTCTTACTATGAGAATTAGAAGCTATACATAATCATATTAGCTGACATGAAGTTTGGGAAGCCATTATTGTTGCCCTGAATGTATTTATTATTTTATAGTGAACGATTCTAAATTTATTTTATAATATTGTCCAGATTTCACTGGTTAGAGAGAATATGAAATATAAAGTAAATCATACTTAATTAAATATAAAAATAAAAATTCTGATTATCAGTTAATATGGTTAAGAAAAAATACTTAGAACTTGGAAGTAATGCAAAGGATGGCAGTGTATACTTCTAATGTCACACTTGGCCACTGTTTATCAGGTCTACCTAAGGCTTATCAGCTTTCTAGAATAATGTATTTGTGTTTGACTCAGCCATTTACTCTTAGTTAGAGCTCACACTGTGTGGAATTATAAGTCGATTTGTAGATTTTTGTCCGAGAGTTATGCAAATAATTACTTTCTGATAGAAACAATAACCTGAAAGGTTATGGTTATGACTGCATTGCCTTGTAGGTTATTAACTAGTTTTATATATAATGTAGCAATTTTATTCTGTTTATTTTTTATTGCTTATAAAGTACTCATTTCAACAAATAATATTTGAATCAGCTTTACCATCTCACTGATTGCTTCATAAATAAATACATTTTTGACAGGTTTGAATTAAGTTCAGTGTGGTTCACTAAAAATTTACAAACATCCTTCAGATCATGCCAGATTTATATAAGAATCTAAAAACTTTTTTTTTTGAAAATGATAATGGGCATTTTCAATCACATTCTGATAATTAAATCTGTTTAATTTTGATGCAGCCTTTCTGAACTTATTTCACCATGGAAACTTTTCATGTAACATGTATGAAATTCCACAGTATTAGTAATGTAAAATTGCCTGAAATATGGTTTAAAAAGGCAGCCTCCTGTCCCTATAATTTTTGCGACACTATAGCCACCATAGTGACTGCATACCTTGGTCATCACAATTATCTTTTAATGCCTTGTTCACCACCTGTCCTCATCCAATGCCATCCTACTAATAATTTTTAAAATGATTCTCCCACATTCTAGGATTATCAGTGCCTCATTTCTCCCAGGAAACAAGTTACAAGCAGTCATCAAACACATAAAGTTGCCGGTTATTACCAGAAATATTTAGTACTCTTGCTAAATAACTGTTTTGAATTGCCTGGCAGGGAAAAGATAGATGCTTAAATGAGATAATAAGGAGAGAAAAATTAATGGACTATTCACAAAAGTATAGTCAGAATGAAAGGAAACCAATAAGGCAGGTTGACCTGCTACAGGATTAGCAAAACAGGTGCCATTACCAACCTTACGTCTGAAGGAACAATGAGAGCAGTACACCTGGAGAGAGTTAAAGTTTTAGCTAAAAAGACAAAACTATGGCTTTTGATAGAAAAGCCCAGGGACTGCCCACCTAAAGCTCAGTGGCAAAGAAGGCAGAGATATGAACTTCCCTTTCCTGTGGTGCCTTGCACAGGAAATAAGAAGTCAGGAAGGCCTAATTTCTGTAGTCCATAGAGGTCAGCTTCACAGGAAATGGAAGAGTGTAGAGCATGGAGCTATAAGGACAAATAGAATGCCCAGGACAGTTCTCTATGACCTAAAATTTGCACAAATTTCCCTTGTCAGACAGCATTTCCTAGCCAAATTCCAAATGTCTTAAAATACAAACATGGAGAGAGAATTGCGAATATAACAGTGACACATGGACAATGTCTTAACTAGAAACATCTGTCAAGAGAATCCTACTCGATACCAAAATGTCCAGATAATGAGCCATCAACCATGGAGAGGAAAACACAAACGTGTGCTTTAGTTGATTAACCTTTTTCACATGCAAAGAAAAAGAATCTCAGGCTAACCAAGTACATTTCTGATTAATAGAATAGATGGCTCACTTCCCCATAACAGTATCCTGCGAATAGATGACAAGAGATCCATCATCTAACCCAACATGTTAGCTAAATTAGAAAGATACCACAATTAGTATGATTTCATCTTTATATGAAAATTAAATAATGCAGGAGACAAATGATAAGGAAACATAGAAAGTGGGATCTGTAGAGTCACTTTGAAGTCTGCTCACCAGCTCATTATCTTTTTGTCAATAAAGCCTTTAAAGTTGAAGATTCAGGAAACTGTGTGAAACCAAGATCTTCAGAGCAGCAGGTACCCACAGCCTTCTGCTTTTACGGCGCTGACATTCTCTTCCTTTATTTGTAAGGTCAACAAATCATACTTAGCATCAAGTATCAGAACAAATTAAAAATCCACTAAGGTCCTAAATTTTGATCAATTTACCATTTGCCACCAAAATGGTGATATAGGTAAAATTTGCCTATATGACTCATTTAGAGTTCTACAACACTTCTGTGGTATGTTTTTTTTTCTATTTTTTCTCCATAATAGTTATTTCATGTCATTTTTAAAAAGTCTTATAGAATCCAACTAGCCCAATAAAAACAAAAAATCAAACTAATATGTTTAGGGTTAACAAGAAACATGGTACTTTTCTAGGTGGTTATTTTTCTTAATATATTTGAATTTTGTTATTGGGCTCTGATGGATAAACCTGAAGCATAAGTATTTTGGAATATCCAAGCACTTTGGTGAAGATAACCACTTTGTGACGGGGAGATGTTTTTTGTCCACTAATTAGAATGAGTAGCCATTTTGGAGATTGGGTGAGTCTAGGCAATAGACACCAGGTGTGACTCATTCCCCGTAAATAATGCAATGCCCTAAATGAAGAAAGTGCTTTAGAGGTAAGAACAGCACGGTTACAATTCTAATAGCATCATTCCAGTACTTTTAGAAAACAACAAATGTTATTTAATTCGGCCTCCCTTCATTTTTTCATTTCATTTCCTCCTTATTAAATTAACACTTGTTCCACATATTAACTTTAATCATTTTGCTTAGGAAAGAGATATTTTTAATATAATTTTTAATATATTTTTAATATAAGCTCTTAGAGTTGCCATAAACTCCTCTGTAGCTAAATCATTTTATTTCCAAAATAAAATCCTTTCCAATATACACCACTTATTTTAGAGGTTGGTATTTATAAATATAGCCTCAGAACAAATTGATATACAAGTAGAATAAATAAATAAACAAATAATAAGCAAACATAAATATACCTATATGTAAATCCATAGAAAACTTACTGAAATTTGCAAGTTGCTCATTTTTGCATAATTAGCATATTGAATATTTGTTCAATGACAAATATTATCATTTTGCATAATGATCTAAAAAATGTATGGTAGTTTGTAAACACGAATTGTGATTTGTAAATACATAATTGTGACATTATGTCTACCTATAACACCTTATTATTGAAACTGATGTTCATTTCTACATACTGGATTTCTACATACTATGGTACAATCAACTTTTTGTAATTTAGCACAATGTGCTTACATGGATTTTTAAAATAGATAATGTTTTGCAGAAAAAAATCTTATATGTAATATATATAATAAAATGGAGATGCTCATATTATAAAAAGCTGTTTTGCATTACCTTCATTACTTTCTAGAAGATTGTGTCTTATCACTTAAAACTTCCAACATTTTTTATTTTTAAAGTAAACTCTGATTTTTAAGGTAATTAAAATACATGAGTTTGTGTGAATGTATATTTAAAAACTTAAGAGATATGTCCCCCAAGTCAGCCACTTTTAAAGAGGACTTTTATAGTTATTTCAGCCATACAACGAAGGTCATACTTATTTAAACTCACCATTAGAATGTTACAGAAGTACCGAGTACATGCAAATTGGAGTGGAAATATGTTTTAATTTGGAAGTATAAGAAAAAAAGGGGATTCTTTAATATTTTAACACACTTAACAAAAACATTTTATTGTGTAATAACTTCAAACTTAAAAGTTGGAGGAATTGGAATACTCGTATATTCTTTATCTAATTCACTACTATAAATATTATACTGTTTGGTTTTAATGGAGACTTCTTTCCTCATTTTCATTTGCCTGGTGTTTGGCCATGATTAAACTCAGTTCCTGGCCAGAGCATTATAACAGGTATCTATGTCCTTTGTGGGTATTACATCTAGAGACACCATATCCTTCTGGCTTTTCCTGATGATGTTAATTGTTCAAGGTTTTGCCTGATTTCTCCATGTATAGGTACTATTTTTTTTCTCTTGTAATTACTAAGCAATCTATCAGGAGACAAATATCCTTCTTCTTAATAAAATTTCACCCTAAGTTTATTGTCCGTCTATGTCTTTTCAAAAAGAATTTTTAAAGTGATGTTTGTAAAATGATGACCTGCCAATCCCCTTTCTTCCTTGTTGGCATCTATTATCAAGAAGTCTCCCTTTTTATTTGATCTATTGTCTGTCTGTCTGTCTCTCTCTCTCTCTCTCTCTCTCTCTCTCTCTCTCTCTCTCTCTTTCTCTCTCATCTATCTATTATCTATCATCATCCATCATCTATTATCAGTATAAACTCATGGAATCCAATTTTTCTAATGATTTGTAAATAATTTATCTACTTAATTATCTGGTTGTTAATTTGGTGTCCTGGTTTAACCAAAAGAGCACCTTTGAGGAAGCTCCTTTGTTCATGTGACTTGTGACCATCATTTTTAAGCCCTTCTTTTATTTCTGGAGTATCACAAAATATGCCGGGACATTTTGTACTTAGCCTGCCACAAATCTGAAAACAGCAAAGTTTTAAGAAGACTTGGTTCCTTTTAGTTGGAAATAATGTTAGAGACCTAGATCTGAGTGTTAGATTTCCTCATTATACTGCAAGGATGTACCCATTAGCAGACAGCACAAGGAAATAAATACATGCATATTAATATAAACTAATATAAACTGCATACATAATATATATATATACACACATCGTTACACACATTGTTAAAAAATCAAGTTTCTTTTTAAAAGGGAAATGCATGTCTCTCTTCAAACATAAGATGAATATATGTCTAAGATTTTATTTATTTGCTAATAAGAATCAAGTAATATATTACAGTTGCTTCAAACAGGAATTCAAAGAGCAGAGATACACAGGAATCCTTTCTCCTCCTGAAAGTTTGCATTACTCTATTCCTCTTTGATGAAAGACCTACATTAATGCCTGCCTTTGCTAGTGGAAAAAATATGAAGAGGGTTTTTGCTTTTACAAAAAAAGCCTTTACCTTAATAATGTAGGGTTTTTAATAAAAACAAAATGGCAAACATGAACTTTGGAAAGTGGGGTGGAGGAGATGAACACAAAGTTTGGTAAGATATTGCCACTTGCCAAATTGATCTCCATAGAAGTTGAATTATTTTGCATTTCTACCAGCAATGTATAGATGGCTTGTTTCCACACAACCAAATAAACATCATGGATTGCAAAGTTTTTAAAATCCTGATCAATCTGATGGAAAGAAGTAATACTTCTCTATAATATAACTTGCATTTCTCTTATTAAAAGTGAAGTCAATGTCATGTAACATTTAAAGATCATTCTTAAATCTTGTTTTATATATTTTCATGTGTTTTGTCCATTTCTATAAAAATTTTGGTAATTATTTTATCAATTTTAAAAGTTTCTGTAAATTATAGTTATCAGCTCTTTATGTTGCAGATACTTTTTCAGTTTATCATTTCTTTTCACTTTGTTTATATATATTTTGTCATTAATTTTCATAGTCAAATTTATCAATCTTGTTTTTATATTGTATTTGGTATTTGACTCATAGGTAGAAACGATTTTCCTCACTTGACTTGCTTTTAAACTGTCTTCTTATTTTGCAAAAGCAGTTATCACCAGTTTCTAAATTAGAGGTCTGAAACCAAGAATTATTAACATCAAGGAGAATAGTTGTTTGGAACAAAGAAGAATTTAGGGCACCCTAAATATATTATATTATTTAGAATAGATGATCTCCAAATATTTAAATTCTCAAATCTTAGAGGATCATATTAGTCCTGAGCTGCACCTCAGTGGAAAATAAGAAAATCTCTCTTGCAGATCTTTAGGCATAATTCCCTAATTTCTCAACTTCCTGATGTTCTATTCTCTATGTAAACAAACAAACAAACAAAAAACAAATAAACAAATATTCCTTGGACTGTAATTACATTGAAGTTGAGTCTCAATTTATTTTGCTTCTTAACTCCTACTCTGCTCAAATTATCAACCCACTACTCAAAATGAATTAATGCATACTTTCTCCTCCATTACAATCTTTATTTCTGCTAAATTGTCACTTTCAATTTTGTTCCTTCTCTTCTTCACCAATTTAAATGTTCCACAAGAACAAAGTTACCTTTATCTTTATCTATAAAAGCTTTCCTAATGAGAACCTGGCAAGAACAAGGCTATCTAATTTAATTTATTTGACAAATTGGTATGAATTCATAGCCTCACTCAGGATATAATACTAATATTGATGCTTAAGCATATACTGATCTGTACTGGTATGTTAATATTTTATTCTGCACTATTTAAAGCCACCCAAAATAGAGTTTCTTGAAAGAAGAGGAACAGTTTTATACTTCCTTTGGGGTAGTGGACATTTGTTAGTTTTGACTAAAATCTCTCCAAGCCCTTTCTTGTCTCACTGGCAAAGAAGGTTCTTAATGGGGAAGTCAGTTCTTAAATTTAATTTTTATTTTACTTTATTTTTTAATGTTTTTTAAATTATTATTAATTTTTGAGAGACAGAGACAGTGCAAGCAGGGGAGGTTCAGAGAGAGAGGGAGACACAGAATCCGAAGGTAGGGTCCAGGCTGTGAGCTAGCTGTCAGCACAGATGCTTAGCCTAAATCAGACGCTTAACCAGCTGAGCCACCTAGGCACCCCTAAATTTAATTTTTAAGTATTTGAGAATATGGCATTGAAAACTTTTCCCTTCTGTCTCTAAAAATATATTGAGAGAAATTGAAAAGAAATAGCATATTAATGAACATGTTATCAAATTTACATAATTTTATAAACTCTCCCAATTATACGTCAACATGTAGGAAATCATTGGTAAATCAAGGCTCTTTTATTTACTGAGACAATGACATCTAAATTTTTGTTCTCAGATTTTTTTAACTTGATTTAAGATTCACTGGCAACAGAAATCACTGATAGAAGAATACTCGCAAGAAAACTAATATCAATTACTCCTAATGTGATCTGATGTTTTTCAAGAAAAAGTTGTGCTAATTACGATTATCATATTTTTGCTCCAGTTAAAGCCAATCTTACTTGGCTTTTTCTGTGCACTTTACAGAAGGCAGAAGCCCCAAAAGAAAACTTTGCTTATAACTAGGGCTGATTTTCCTCACAAAAATTAGTGTCATTCTTGATATGAGGAATTCAAATTATTGCGTCTAATTTACTGCAAAGCTTCAAGCTGATTAACTGGTAAGAGAAAATGTGTCATGGCCTTAAGAGAAATTCTTTGATCAAAACTGTTTCTTTAAACTCTACCTGCACTGCAAACATTTCAGTAGAGAATAATTGAATATGGTATTGACGTTATGTGTGTCTCATAAACAAATACATGATTAAAAAGTCAAGTAAATCACAGAACTTAAAACTTCAGAAACACATGATGAAGCTCAACAAGAACAGAAAATTCAAAAATAGTTCAACAGAATCAGAAAATTAATTTTGTAGAGCTCAAACACTCAGATATATCTCTTTAGTATTATGGCAAAGTAGGAGCCTGGAATAGAGTCTGGCTTTCGGCCAAATGAGCTTTTTAATGCTCTTGAAGTGATTAATTTTCATACATAAAAAAAGCAAAGAGAACATGATTTCCAGCCTTGGAAAGATACCATCAGTGCATAGAAGTTTCTACACTTTTTAAATTAAACTTTGTTGGATGCTGACACAAAAATGTATCAGTAACGAAAATCTCATCTTTTAGAAGAATTTTGGATGGCATGGAAGAGAAAGTCTGGTTACAGTGATACTTCACTAAAAATCACTAAAAATCACCACTAAAAGTGGATTATTATAGTAATTTTCATTTTCTTTTGTCTAGAAATGTATATTTTAGTTGCCAAGTAATACTGACATCTTTTGTGAACACCCAGGATAGAGTTGGGGCCAGGTCTTCTTATTTTCTTTCTTGTTTTCTTTTTGTCTACTGAATTCCTAAAGAAAGAGTGAAAACAATCACCTTACTTAAAAAAATACTAAAAACGAAGCAAGTAAACAAATGACGTTACATATATGATGGTTGGAAAAGTTAGCTAGCCTTAAGGTTGGCTAAATCCCGTCTTAGAAATGACCTAACTGAATAAAAAAGGACACACTTGTGGCATAATATCCATTTATTGTATTTAATTAAAAAAAAAAAGAAAGCCTGTAAAACACAAAAGAATGTTAGTTTTGGAGCACCTGTCTGGCTCAGTAAGAAGAGTGTTCAACTCTTAATCTCCGGGTTGTGAGTTTGAGCCTCATGTTGTGTGAAGACATCACTTACATAAATAAACTGCAAAAATAAATAAATAAAAATAAAAAATAAAAAAAATGTTAGTTGTCATTAGATGTCACTGGACTTATGCTTAATTCTTTTGGATGCTTATTTCCATAATTGGAATATAATATAACCTCTAGCTCTCACTAAGTGGGTTTTTAACTTCTGTGTGTGTGTGTGTGTGAGGGAGAGAGAGAGAGTGCGCGCGCATGTGTGCGCACCTGTGTCTGAGTCCTAAGGCATTTATTCCCTCACTTACAAGTATATTAAATCAGTGTTTTCAATACAGTGATTGATATTGTGCTTTTTTTTCCTAAAAGTTCTGATCTATCATCTGGTTTTCTTTAGACATCTAAGAGGATATAAACTTATTTTTTAAATTTATTTATTTATTTTGAGAAAGAATGAGAGAGAAAGAAAAAGAGAGCAGGAGAGGGACAGAGAGAGAGGAAGAGAGAGAGAGAACCCCAAGCAGGCTCTGCACCAGTGCTGTGGGGCTTGGACTCACCAACCATGAGATCATGACCTGAACCAAAACCGAGAGTGAGCCACGTAACTGACTAAGCTTCCCAGGAGCCACACAAAATCTTCCTGGAGCTGTTAACAAGCTGACCTACCAAATTGATTTACATTTCAGAACTTTTTCATTTATCTGATTTAAGCAAGGATAGAGGAAGGGGAAGATAAATAACAGGAAACAAACAAATAAGCAAATGGCTTATTTAAAAAAAACTCATTACATTGCTGACTAGCCCTGCCAGGAAACTCTTCTTTGAATGTAGGATAAAGTTGAAAACAACTCTCATGACCTGAACCAAAACCGAGAGTGAGCCACGTAACTGACTAAGCTTCCCAGGAGCACACACTCATTTTTTTTAAATAAGCCATGTTTTAATGGCCTTCATTTTATAAAGTTTTGTTTTTCTCCTCATCTTTTTTGAAACAGTCTGGCTGTAGCCTCTCTCTGTTTCAGATTTTTTTTCTCTGTAAAGTAAATAAAATAACTTCCCACAGTGTTGATGAAAGTTCACACAAAGATACATACATATATTACCTAGCACAATGCCAGGCACAAAGTAAGTAGTCTATAAAAATATATTATTATTTTTAGTGTCAGATTTTGGAGCATTTTTGTATCTGTAATCAACCACTTAAGTTTTAACCAAACCTTAGTTTTGAGTTAATTCTTTTTTTAAATTTTTTAATGCTTACTTATTTTTGAGAGACAGAGAGAGAAAGAGAGAGAGAGACAAAGAGAGAGTGGGAGCACGGGAGGGGCAGAGAGAGAGAGAGAGAGAGGCAGACAGAGAATTTGAAGCAGGACCCAGGCTCTGAGCTGTCAGCACAGAGCTTGATGCTGGGCTTGAATTCATGAACTGTGAGATCAAGACCTGAGCCAAAGTCGGGTGCTTAACTGACTGAGCCACCCAGGCACCCTTTGAGTCAATTTTTAAAAAGTTATTTTAAATTGGAATCCTCCTAAAATATGCCACATATGTTTTTTCCTTTTCTAAGTCAATCAAGGTATACAATAAAATAATTAAAATTGTTCTTGATAATCAGGTGTTTTATGGGTAGTAAACATGAAACTCTCAGTAGCTGCTTACACTATACCATGCCTTACACTAAACACTTTGCATTAATTATCTCATTTATCCTCCTCAAAAAGATACAAGTTAGATACTGATGATACATTTTTAGGCAATGTAACTGAAGATCAGAAAGATTAAAAAACTTGCTTAAGATCAAATAAAAGGAGTAAATAGTACAGCTACATTTTAAATCCAGATTAGTCTAAAAACTTGAGTTTAATTACTATAACATTTGCTAAATTTTGAACTAAATAGTAAACATTATTATTTTTGTGATTTTTTTTTTACAAAGAGTTTTCATGTATAGGACTTTTTTATGGACAGGCAGTTGGAATTAGGCATACTTTCTTTGTATAATGGAAAAATCATAGTTAAACAAGAGTATGTGTCTTGCCAAGTTTATGCAACAATTTGTAGATATAGTGTCACTTTTTCCCCAATGTAGGTGGTCTAATCGAAAGATAGAATGTGTGAGAGTATGAAGATCCCGTTTCCACCAAAGTGATGAGAAGCACGTAGTTCTGAATTAAACCGATTCTTACTTGATGCCTACTTAGTGTAAAAACTAATTGTAAACTTGGACTCTATTGATACATACATAGTGCTGGGGTTAAGGAAGTCCTATGCTCTAATGTATAATTGTAACATTTACTGCCATCAGCACACTTTTCAATAGGACACAGAGTACAGACAAACTAAGAGTGGTGTTAACAATATGATAAAGTGCTTGTAGCTCCTGTGGTTGAGAAACATTTACTAGTGCTGAAGATACTCCTCTTTAGCAGCACGATTTCTGCCTTCAAGTATTTGAAAATCTGAAATCTGGAAGAGGAATTGGAATTTATGTTCCATACAGGTACAGGAATGAGTTAGAATAATTGAATGGAGACAGACTTTGATTTCAATAAAAAGTTGAAGTTTGAAGACCTATTATGTGCAGAGCACTATTTTAGATGTTAGGCACACAGTTCTTAAAAACATAAACAAGACTCTTGCTATCTAGTAGCTTAAAGGAATGAAAGAAACAAGCAAACAAACAAAAAAGTTTTCAGGTGTTTGTTGTGCAAATATTTGTCCCAGTCTGTGATGTGTCTTTTCATTCTCCTTTTTGAAGAGCAGCAAAATTCTAATTCTGAGGAAGCCCAGTTTACCAAATTGTTGTTTTATGGATTGTGCTATATCTAAGAACTTTGCTTGATCTAAGGTAAAACGTTCTATTTCTTCTAGAAATTATATAGTTTCAGATTTATTATTTAGATGTATGATTTGTGATGTGTTATTGTTGTTTACAGTTTGCAGGCTGAGTGGAGGCTCATGCTTTGTTTTTTATATGAATATCCAATTAATTCAACACCATTTGTTGAAAAGATACTTTCTACACTGAATTAATTGCCTTGGTACTTTTGTGAGAAATTAGTCATTCATAAATGTGTGGGTCTATATTTGGGCTCTATATTTTGTTCCTTTGATCTATTTCACTACTTTTACACCAACACTGGATTCTTTTGATCACCGCAGCTTTATAATAACCATGCCACTGTTCGTGGAGTCAGGAATCATGTAGCATTAACCCTCCAACTTTGTTCTTCTTTCTCACTGGAATGGTATTTTTGTTTTAGCATTTCAGGTCCTGAGCATTTTCAATTTTAGTATCAGTTTGTTGATTTCTAAAGAAAAACAAACAAAAGCAGAAGCAAAACAACTATGAGAATTTTAATTAGTATTGTGTTGAATCTATACATCAGTTTTGGGAGAATTTTTATTGTAACACTAATGAGTCTTTTCATTCATGAACAAACTGTTTTTCTCTATTTATAAGATTTATTTAATTTCTTTCCGAAATAATTTGTAGTTTTTAGCATATATATCTTACACAGATTTGGTAGATTTATATATTAGCGTTTCATATATTTTGATATCAGTTTAAATGGTATTTTGTTTTTACTTTCAATTTCTGATTATTGCTAGTATATAAAATACACTTCATTTTTATATCAATTTTGTATTCTGTGATGCTGCTAAATTTATGTATTAGTTCTATGAGCTTTTTCAATAGCTACTATCACATTTTCTACATATATGATCATGTCTTCTTCAAATAAAGACAGTTTCACTTCCTTCCCATACAGAATGTCCTCTTTTTGTTTTTCATTTTTGCCTGATGACACTGACAAGAACCTAGAGAACATATATTATATATAACGTATATTATATATAATAGAATATATTATTATAAATATATTATATATAATATATAATGTATACATCATATATTACATATAGTATATATATTCATAAAAATCACTAATAAAAATCAGTACAATTAAAAATGGGCAAAAGATTTTAGAACTTTGTTATATAAATGATTTATGATGGCATATAAGCATGTGAGAATATACTCAATATCATTAGTCATTAGGCAAAGGCAAATTGATAGTGCAGTAAACAACCACCACACACCTGTTAGAATAGCTACAATGGAAACAACTGGCCATACTAAGGCCATATTGGAGGAAGCGGAAAACTTAGACGTGGCCGTTGGGAATACAAAATGGTACAATCACTTTGGAAAATTTGACATTTTCTTTAAAAAGCTACCATGCACTCCCACCATGTAATTCACACATACTGCTTATAAGAGTTTCTCCAGGGAATGGTAAGCACGTGCCCATGCAAATACTTTTGCATGAATGTTCAGAGCAGCTGTATTTGTTACTAGTCTCCAACTGAAAATAACCAAATGTTCATCAACAAAGAATAAATAAATTTTGATATTTTAATAAAGTGGAAGACAGCCAAAAAAAAGTAATAAACTATTGATAATTGCAAGAACCTAATTGAATCTCAAAATATTCATGCCAACTGAAAGAAGCCCCAGACAAAAGAGTGTGCACTCCGTGATTCCACGCATATAAAACTAATCTGGGCTGATGGGAAGCAGTTTAGTTGTTGCCGGTAGGTAAGAGGGGCCAGAGAAGGACTACAAAATACTAGGAAGAAATTTTTGGATGAGATAGATATGTTCATTATCTTGATTGTAGTGATGGTTTTCACATATATATACCATGCTGTCCTCATTGAAGTATACAATGTGATGTTTAACATATATAAAACCATGTATATATATTATATATGAAGATATATATATTTACATTCATAAATATATACATGTCTACACACATACATATTTGCATATATGTATGCATATAGTTTCATATATGTATATATATGATTTCATTTATGCCAAACATAAAATTCTAAACTTCAAATCTGGGCAGCTTTATTATAAAAAGTACTCTTATCATTAGATGATATAATATAGAATAACAGATTGGGGGAGCAAGAAACATTGGGTCAATGATGAATTATTTTGCTAAAGTCTGAAGAGTAAATCTGAACTAAGGGTTTTGTTAGAGTCTATTTTGGTCTCTGGCGCCTCAGAGCCATTACCTACTGTACATGTCTTTGTTGACATACCGCAGGCATCTATAACTTGTGCTCAAATCTGAACTAGTCATCTTTCCCCAAGAAACTGGTTTCTTCATATTAACTCATTTAGAGTTATGTCTGTCTTTCTAATTGCTCACATCTTCTTGTTGTTATTACGGTTCGGCTAGACAATAAACGGTATTTGAGGAGGAGCTTGAAAGATGAGCTCTTAAAGTATCCCGGACTTTTCTTATTCTAATCCCACATCAACTCAGGCACTAAGTTCTATTGCTCCAACTCTGCAATGTCCTTCAAATTTGTACACCATTTTCCAATGCCACTTTTTACTCCTTTAGTTCAGAAAGCTTTCCTTCCTATGTAATAGGACTAGATTCTTAAGTGATATCCTGCACGCTATTTAGTCTCTCCAATCAATTTTCTGCTCTGAAGCCAGAGTAAATAATATTTCCTAAACTGCAAATCTAATTACTCCAAGAGCTGAGAACAGTGCCTGGCAGGCACTCAAAAATAATTTGTTGTATGAAAGAACAGATGAGTGCTACTCCCCCACATTAAAATTCTTCATTAGCTGAGGATTGCACCCAGATTCAAATTAAAATTGTCAGTTGTAGCCCAAAAGGTCTTCCCTATCTAATTCCTTGTAGCATAATGATTAACAACATGGCTGCTGACCCCAAACTGCCTGGGTTCACTCCTGGTTTTGCTGTGTAATGCTGTCTGAGGT